>CAUYON010158828.1:0-68036 GCA_963573935.1 Arctocebus calabarensis | reverse complement strand
TTTATGCCTGGCAGGAGGGTGCCGCGGCACAGGGGAAGGAGGTCCGATTTTTAGAGGGTCTCTCCCGTGGGGTACAGTGGGAGGACAGCCGAACTCTGCTCGCTTGTTTGTATGGAGGTATGGCGTATACTGCGGGCTGTTCTCTTGGGGTAGGGGACTCCCGTGCGCCTGGTGATGTGCTCTGTACCTTTTATTTGTATCCTTGGGGTCGCAGGTCGCTCCAATAGGGTTGATGTGCATTCCTCGACCTTGTGTCTTGACTCAGCTCCAAACTGTTGGCTTTCTTGCTAAATTTCTGTCCTTTAACTCTCCTTCTGGACAGGAGTGTCTGCAGAAAGCTGGCTACAGACCGCCATCTTGGCTCCTCCCCCCAGATTAGATAGAATTTTTGAATACCCTGAACACAAAACTGTTCTAAGATTCTTCTAAGATGTGAAAATCACTACAAGTCTTATTGTATCTGCCTGAATTATGTCTATAGCAAGAAAAGGAGATCTAATAATTCATTTTGGAAGCATTTTTAAGAGAGGGGAAAAAAATGTCTTTTCTTGACCATAAGAATGAGTCGGCTGACTAAAAAAATGTCTTTATTCATACATTAAATATGGAGTCATTCATTTGCAAATATGCTTTATATAAATCCCTTCATTTGTGAAGTACAGTATGCTGAAAACTTCCAAATTGGTCACATACAACAGAATTCAAATAAGGTATTTTCTGTCAAATATAACTTTCAAGAGCTTCAAACACATTAATCCATCAACAAATAGGTACTGCACGCTTACTTCATTCATTCACTGAATATATTGAATATTGCAAACAGGAACAAGGGCTGTAAATATGGGGCTGGGAGTCTTACACTTTTTGTTTCATGTAAAACTTAATGCAGAAAAGGAACATGTTTAAGCATCTTCCCTTCCCTTTGCTAAGCACTGTATTCATTGTTGAGTCAGATAAAGATTATTAAAATGCTCTTGCTAACCTCACCGTGAGAGTGCGGTGAGAAATTGGACTTCCCTATAAAAAGGGATTCTCCCTCCCCCCCAAAAAATTCAGATAAAGCACCATGGATTGCAAAAGAAGAATCACATAGCAAAAAGGAAGGCATTTCATGCATAGGAAATTAAGATAATGTTAGGTTAATAATACAATACTGAACCGAGAATTAGTATTTAATAATCTAATTTCTGGACTTACCCCAGCCTTTCATTTCCTATGCTCTGGCAAGAGTAGTAGCCGAATGTCTTGCAGAGGGCTCTGCAGTGCCCTGCTGTAACATTCCCTCTTCTTAACAGCCCTGTTAGGACACACTGTTCCCCTTTACAGAAAAGAGGAAACTAGGACTGTGTTGCTTCTGCACTACAGAAGCTTTGATCACACATTCTCTCTGCTTCCATTGCCTTCAGTCCAGCACATCCCAATTTCAACGTTAGGTTCAATTGTCATTACAGTGGGGAGGATAGAGTAGCTAAAGCCAGAAGGCTGAGGTTTGTGTCCTGGTTCTGATACTTATCATGTTAGTGATGTAACATCTGAGCCTTATTTCACTTTTTTGTAGGGACTTCTATAACAGTTATTGCAAATATAAAGTCTAATTTTTGAAAATACTCTGCAGGCTAGAACATAGAAGTGCTACACATAAAAACTGCTTTCTATTCTATACCCATTCCATATACCGCTGACATTTGAGTTATTATAAAACATTCAGAATTAAATTGGTCACTTTTCTATTTTTTGCACAGCACATTGTTTTAAAGTATATGTTAGCACTTGTCACTATTGTATTTGAGTTTTAATCCTTTTCTCCCCCACTAGATAATGGGTTCCTTAGGAGGAAGGCTTGTTCTTATTCAGTCCAAAGCATGGTTGATAGTGGATACAGGGAAAATTATTTAAGGAGATTCTTTGAGGTTAGAGCAATAAAGCTAAGATGGTTTCAGTCACAGTCATATTAATTAGAAGTCCAAAAATAAATATGAATATAAAAGTTAATAATAATTTGGGTAATAGCAAAAAGAGAATGAACCTGTTTACAGGGATGTTTAAGAAGCTTAGGAAAAATGGGTAAGCCTTGAGCCATATTATGTGGTATCATTAGATCTTTTAAATATACAGATTAAAGGTCTATATTAAGAAAGAAAGCATTCTTACATGTCTTCCTGTGTATCAGGAGACTGTATTTCTCATAGAGGATTGAATGACCTTCACAGTTTAATTAACTCCTCTGTGAGGCTCCTCTTATCTAAAGAGGAGGTAAAACCCACTTTGATCCATTTCATAGGATGTTGAAGATAAAGTTATACATATGGAAAGCTCAGAGATTTTTTTTCAGAAAGGTCTTCTAATTTTCTATTCTATGCCCTTTCCACATCCATGACACTTGAGTTATTGTTTTAATTTGTGTTTCCTTGAGGGCACTGGCCCATGAGTAATCCTGACAGAGGAAATTTGTTTTCTGCATGGGTTCTCCCTGATTTTGGTGATGCTGCTGAGCCACTGCCAGTCCCATGCTGCCGGGCATCTGTCCCATAGTGTAGGAAGAAGACCTGTGCTTCTCTTGGGGATAAATTTTGCCAGCAATCTTTTCAATGAAGAATGACCATCTGTACAGAAACACCTTCTCCCGAAGGCTGACATTCTTATACCCTTGCTCACTGCCAAGGTCATTGTCACTGTCAGTACCTAGTGTTGCCAGCTTCTTCCAGTGGTTCTCCCAGACGAATTACCCCTTGTGTACAGGATTACCCTCCTGCCTCCACTCCCAAGTCTGCTCCTCTAGGTTGACTGAGGCCTTAGTCCTTACCATCCAGATTGTTCTAGAAGAAACAGCAGAAACTTCCATAACAGGCTGCTGCCTGAGCCTGTTTGTGTTTATCTCAGCCCGTGTTAACTCTCCTTGAGAGACTTATCCAAACTGTGGCCAAAGGACTTAGTTTCATCTCATTCTGTTGTTCTTGCTGATCTTATTTATCTTGTTCAGTTAATGCTTGCTTCTTGATCTTTTGAACTCAGTGGTGTTCCTGGGGTCCGGAACCATCCCCAGTATTTCTGGTATGGACTGGTGATGTATGATGCAGCCTAGGTCTGCTTCTATATTCACACAAAAGCCAGCACTTTGATGGCTCTCTGAACTTGTTTCTAAGACAGATTCAAATGTCCTTCTATCTTTTTAAAGAATTTGGTGAGGGGCGTGTGACAGCAGAGTATCGTGAGTTTTGTCCTCAAGTTTCCATTTCTTTTCCATAAATAAATCTTGACATTTGAAAAACTGAACAGTCTTACTGCCACTTCTTTTTTTTTTTTCAGTGTGTTGGGAAAGATCATTTTCAAGGACGTCTACTGTCTCTGCACACTAACCAGAGTGGAATACCTGCTGATGATTTTGAGACTGTTTTTTGCTTCACATGTCCCTTAATGAGGTAAATGAGTCCCCACTATGTTTTCAACACTGAAAACTCACCTGGATCATCCCATCCCCAGACTTACAATAAACACCATCCGATTCTTTTGTGTGGTTTGTCCTTTGGCACCATCGTCTCACTAAGACCTTCAAGTCTGTGTCAATTGCACTCTCTTTCAATTTCTTATTACTTCAAAAAAATACACATCAGAAAGGAATTTTTTTTTAAGTTGTTGATACAAATAAAAAGTAAGCTTATGAAATATCTTTGAAGGCATCTCTGGCTGCTTAACAATAGAAGATATCATCACATGTACAGAAACTCTCTACATGGATTCAAGAAAAGATTTATTTACTTATTTTTTACCATGGAAAGTATATTTTATGTAGGAAACGTCTTTTCTAATTTCTCTTGGCCTGGACTCCTGACAATGCTTTCAATAAAATTAATGAGATAGGATCTAGAAATCGCTCATGCTCCTTAGGGAGGGGCTATGCAAATTTGAGGCAGCCCTATAAGGAACAATTATATTAAGAGTCAAGTAATTATTTGAAGGACTAGGAAACTTAATCTAACCCATAATGCTTGAAAAGTTTGTTGAAATTTTGACATGATTGTTGTCCACTTCAGAATGAGAATCATCACTGTTGTCGTTAGGCCAGGAAAGCGTCATCAAATAATATTGTGCTGAGTTCAGCACCTCATATACCTAACCATAGTCATTTTACCACATGAGAAAATATAAAATAGCTTGCTTTAGGCAGTACAGAAGCATATCTGGGGAGCGCTTTTATTTTTCTTTATAATTCATAGCGGTGTTTTACTACTATGCACAGTTCACAGCCCACTTATCCAGATTTTCAGTGTCATAAACCTAAGGTTACCTTGGGTTAATTTTCTTGTGTCCACCTGATCTGCCAGGTTATTATTTTTTTCTTTAAAACTGACAGCAAGATGACTGATTATAGCCAACTGTAAGACTCCTTTGAATGCATGACCTTTTCTGGAATCCAGTTAGAAATTCAGAGGACACAGAGAAATCACTATAAATTAATGAAGAAAAAGAGTTTAACACCCACTGACCAGTTGAACAAATCATCATGTTCACTTGCTCCTAGAAATCATTTGTAATGGATATTCTTTCAATTAAAGAGAAAATTAACTACCTCACATGAAGTAAATTAAGAAGCCCAGTGCAATGAGCTGGGAAGGTCTTTATGAATGGTATGGCCCACCTGATGAGCGACAATTTCACATTTAATTACAATGGTGTATAATTTATAACCCTTTTCTCTTTTTTCAAATATGCCACATTGGAAAGGTTGCTCATTGAGGGAGTTCTATGCTGGGAGAAGGCTCTGCCTAAGACAATTTTATCACATTTCAAGATACAGACAAAGGCACTCAATTAGTATTGGCTTTTCCTTTGCTCTCAGGAGACAGGTGTTTTTAGCAGGACTTTTCATGTAGAACTCTAAGTCTGTGGCTTTGATTACATGCCCTTCTTTAGGACAGTCTTTGGGTCTCGTAATTAAGACAGAAGGCACTAAAAAGCAAGTATTTTTTACTTTCTATGCCACTAACTCGTACCGGACAATAAGGTATCATGTTCCTGGTCCAACACATTATCACTGGGACAAATTCTGAATCTTGGTATAGTAAGGAAGCCAGAAAACAATGAAGAAATAAGAGCTGTTAGCTGTTGGATTAGACAGAATATTGGGATTCCCAGTGGGAAAGCTAATGTGGCAGACTATATGGTGAGGTCTAGAGTATTCTTACTAGAGTGAAGAATCTTAGAGAACAAAATCTGGCTTATTTTCTAGAAAAGTTTGAATATTTCTGACATGTATTTTTAAGCAGTCTTTTAACAAATAGCAGCAACACTGTAAAGGAGATATGAAGATATTTGTTAAAAACATCACAGTCTATCTACCTTCATTCACCATACGATGTTATTTGGTATTTGAACTTGGAAACCCCTGTGTTAGGCATATTTTGTAAGCCACATAGAAAGTACCATTGAATGTGAAATGGTGTTTAACTTTCAGGTTATATGTGTATGCATGTATTTGCATAAATCTATTATTAATAGATGTTCTAAAATATCGTAAGATCCCTAAAATTCTTATGTCTTAGAATATGTCATAGTAACAGTAATGATTAGGTTAAAATGTTTTATGTCACAGAAAAAATCAAATTTTCTTGTTAATTGTGTCTTTAACTATGGCTGTTCTAACAATTCTCCATAGATAATTGTTTTACTTTGATTCTTCTCAAAAAGCAGTTTATAATCAACTACAGTCAAATTCACAGAAAGGACTCTGAAAAGTACTTTTGAATACACAGTTCTGATAACTTTGAATATCATACCATTTGACTCAGTAAAAACTTCTAGGACTACCCAAAGGATTTATGACAATTGCTGACCCAACATAAAACAAGAGATAATTACATGGGACTAAGCTGATAGATGATGAAAATTTTTGTATGACTTTTTGTTTGAAAAGCTGCCGATTCCTTTTATATTTATTTTCTAGAAATCAAGAAACTTTTTTTTTGTGTGTGTGTGTTTTTTTTTTTAGGCTGGGGGCAGTGGCACACACATGTAATCCTAGCTCTCTGGGAGGACAGGGTGATGGATAGCTTGAGCTCACTGGTTCGAGACCAGCCAGAGCCAGAGTGAGACCCCATCTCTAAAAATAGCTACAGTATCATCACTGTAGTCCCAGCTACTTGGGAGGCTGAGGCAAAAGAATCACTTGAGCTTCAAGACTTTGAGTTAGCTGTGAGCTATGATGTCATAGCACTTTACCAAGGAACACAAAGTGAGATTGTTGCCCCCTGCCCCAAAAGAAAGTCTTGTTCTTTTGAGCTACTTGCAAGTTAGAACAAATTGGGTAAAATATACTTTTGTGAACAAAAATGAAACATTTATCTTTCTTTCTTCTTGATTCCTCCAGAATTTGGAAAGTTGAGTATTTTTAATTTATTATAATGTATTTGTATAAATTGAGTAAGAGTTTGTTTTCTTTTGTAACAAAACACAATTAGAAAGACTGGTAATGTTACGGAGGCTTTGAACAGAATGGCATATTTTCAGGTATGACCAGACTGCTTTGAGGAACTGAGATTAACTTTATAGAGCTGATGAAAAGCTCCATGTGAAAATTGAATAGGACCTAGTCTATGCTATTTCTTTACAAGGTATTTGACTTGTGGTAAGTAAAGAATGTCACTTTCTGACATTCCAGCAACTTCAAATATTTTTGGAACTCAAGAAGAGAGAAGTTCACCTAATTTTTAGAAATATTGCAATAGTCTGATGGCAATCTTGACTTAACTAACTTTGAGGGTCTTATAAGTATTATCTGAGATTTCCTAGAAAAGAAACTCAAGTAAAGTAAATTTTAAATAACCAACATGGCCAATGACTATTTTTGCTTCACTTTCTACAAATAATCAGGCCAAGTATAATATGAATAAATTTTATTTTACAAATTAGTTGGTCCTACTATAATTTGTCTTTAATAAAAGTGGGATCCCAGAGAAAGAGAAATTATGTTTCAAAAGAAGACTATAGGACTATAGTATACCTATTATTAGATTCTAGCCTTATCTATTATTTGAGTTTTTATTATTTGTGTGGGATTTAGACTAAATCCTAAGTTCTTTCCTGGCTACAAGCCTCTAACCTAACATTTCCAACTGTTTCTTCCATTTTACTGACTTAGACTGGGTAAAATTGCTGCTACCTTTTTTTCTAAGGCCCTGTGTGTTGGAGATCAAAACTTTTAATATATAAGCTAAGGCAAGAAAAACTTGTCAAATTGCCACTGCCTACTTCCACTTTAGTTAAAGATGCTTTGATTCTAGTACATGGAAAAGTCAACTAACTACTCTCTAGACACTAAAGAAATTGGTTGGCTTGGCGCCTGTGGCTCAATGGGCTAAGGCGCCAGCCATGTACACCTGAGCTCGCAGGTTCAAATCCAGCCTGGACCTGCCAAACAACAATGGTGGCTGCAACCAAAAAATGGCCAGGCGTTGTAGCGGGCACCTGTAGTCCCAGCTACTTGGGAGGCAGAGGCAGGAGACTCGCTTGCGCTTAGGAATTGGAGGTTGCTGTGAGCTGTGATGCCATAGCACTCTATCCAGGGTGACAGCTTGAGGCTCTGTCTCAAAAAAAAAAATTGGTTTATAAATTGTTCTAAATACTAACTTTTGTTTTTCTTCTGTTTGAAAACCTATCTGCAATGCCATCTACTGAAATGAGACCAGATATTTAATGAAACTGGCCTAATCCCAGGAATAGGAGACTGGTTTAATGGGATTCTTTGCCACTCAGATATTTACTCACTTTTTCTCTCCACAGCCACTAACTCAGCTTTTGTGATGAAACTAGGGAAGTTTCGGACGGGAAAATGTTGAGATGTAGAAAGTGATATTCCAAAATATGGTATTTTGTACATACTGAACTATAAAAGGAGTCTCAAGGACTCTTCCAAAGCATAGGATAAAGTTCTCTGAATTTTCCTCACCTAAATAAAGTCCAGACCTATAAAAGAAGAAACAATTACCTCTGGTCCCTTTCCTGATTTTAAGTGAACCCATGTTGCAGGAAAGAAGACTATAGTCTGTCAAAAAACCTAGAGACTTTCGTTGCAAACTATTGTCTGCTTTTCGGGCCCCACAGACTATCCTTCAGAGCACTGCATTTTATTCAAACCCATCAAATACTCTCTACTAATTTTACATGTATATTGCCACTCAGCATAATTCCTCTTTTTGTCCTCCCATAATCCATTTTGTTTCTTTCTCATGAAATGAATTTGTATGCCTTTTATCCAATTAATCTGTCTTTCATGAGTTGATTTTTCAGCAAAACTTCAGAGGGCCAAGAGGAATTTTCCCATTGCCACCTATAGTACTCTAGATGAGAAAAAGCAGGAAACATTTATCTTAGGGATGTCAAAAATCTGTCGCACAGAGCAATAGGGTACCTGCCTTAACTTGAGTTCTAACTTGGAGCACAGAGCATGTGAAATGGGAGAGTTTTGTCAAGAGCAAATTTCTGAACCTATCTGTGTCAGTGGTGAGAGCTTGGATTAATAAACAAAACATGCTCCCAGCTACCCTAAAAACCTACTTACATTAATCAATTTCTGTATTTTTTAAATGATGTGAACATAGTATAATGTCAACTGTTTCCATTTCATTTGTCTTTTCTATTTTAAGTCAATTATTTCTTCTTCTAGTCCAGAATGGAATTTTGAATGTCCCCTAGGTTTTTGATCTATTTTAAAGGCCATTCTCTGTTTAGTAAATAATTTCCAAATTTGATAATAATTTTTTTTCTCTTTTTATACTTGAATCAACACTCTTTCATAGACTAGCAATGAGAAATCACTACTGCTTATATTACCTGTCCCAACTAGGTATTACCTTTCCTAACTAGCTAGTTTAACACTTGACTCTGTGATGTGGGTGTTTTAAATTCTTATTTTATTGCCTTAGTTTTTGAGTCCTCAGGACAAACTGAGGCAGAACATCATAATACATCTTCATTTGTAAATGTTAGCAAAAGAGAAAGCTATTACCTATTAGAGGAAAAATCAGCAATTGGAGTGAATGGCTTCCAATGAAACATAATAAGCATGAAAATAATTTTTTTTTTTTTTGGACACAGAGCCTCAAGCTGTCACCCTGGATAGAGTGGTGTGGCATCACAGCTCACAGCAACCTCTAATTCCTGGGCTCAAGTGAGTCTCTTGCCTCCGCCTCAATGCCCGGCCATTTTTTGGTTGCAGCCATCATTGTTGTTTGGCTGGCCCGGGCTGGATTCGAACCCGCCAGCTCAGGTGTACGTGGCTGGTGCCTTAGCCCGTTGAGCCACAGGTGCCGAGCTGAAAATAATTTTTTACGGTCTCATTTTCAATTCAATTTGAGCATTCATCCAAAGAATGCTAAAATAAAATAAACAATTCTTAAATATTACCCCTTCTCTAAATCTTTGAAATACAAATTTTGAAAATGAAAAGTTCTCAAAAGAAACAGAATAGAAAAAATAGAGTTGAGCACACAATATTTAAAAGTTTTTGAGAATGCAGTAGACAATATAAAAGAAAAATAAATTATAAACGATGGGAATATACATGATGTCAAATACTTTAAACATAAAAGGTACATGTGAAAAACAATGATAGACTAGACGTAAAAAAACTGAAGTAAGTTAATAAATCTTTACTATTCTGATGAATGTATTGAGTCCCCATATTACAAAGACTTCTTCCTTTCAAAGATTATTCTATTTACATGGCAATTTATTAGTTCATTCATTCATGTACTAATTTATTTAAACAACATTTACTAAAAAATAATCCTCAAGAGCATTAGGCATATAAATTTTTAAAAGTATCTTTCTTGCCTCAAAAAATTCATGATATGTGGATACCATAAAATTATACAGGGTGGCCATAAAGTTCATGTGTAATTTTAAACTGCACACAGTTTTGAATTGTACATGAACTTTATGGCCACTCTGTATGTGTGTGTGCAAAGTCATATTACCTGTGAGAATAAATGACATCTCATTTCATATATATATACATATATATAAATGTGTGCAGCTCAGAGATGGTCTCTCCTTTATACTGAGGATATGACAATAAGAACTAGTTTTATGACTACGAAAAATGGTGTTTATATGATAGAGGTTTATTTGCAATGTATTGGTAACATTATCATAATACCTATTTTATAGTAAACAACTTCGTTTCTTCAACATATAAACATAATTATGTATGAAATAAATTGACATTATAAACATTTTTCCTTTTTATTAAAAGTACTTTCCTTAATAAGATATTTTAAGATATATTTAAGATAATTATATTTAAGTTATGTGGGAGCTATAATTGCACCAATAACATCTCAAGGGTCTAAATTTGTGTGTTTGTGTGTGTGTATTTGTGCTATGTTAGATATTCCTAAAATTATTTGATTGATATGCATTTGATTTTCTTTTTACAAACTGAAACATTTCAAGAATAGGGGATATGGCACATTTTGCCCTTGATAAGGTTTCCAGTACTTAGAATTAATGTACATAGGTCTCAACTATTAATAGAAAAAATTTTAATTTTCACCACTTATAATCAATATTTTTGCCAGAGGACTGAAGTTAAAATAAGGCAAAACAAATAAATGGATGAAAAAGAAATGAGGTGTCATTTATTTTCACAGAAATATGACTTTGCACATAGAATCAACCATTAAAAATAGATATACTTAGAATGATCAATGAATTTAAGGTCTTTATATAAAAATTAGGTGTATACTAGTAACAAACATCAGCAAATGAATAAAAATCCACTATTTACAATAGGTTCTGGGTCAGAGACTTATACTCAGGGAAAGTATCTCGTATAAACTGCCACTTTTCTCAAAGAATGGCATTTGGGATGTTGCAGAATTTTTTCACAGATTGGACACTTTCCAATCTTGGCATCCTCAGTCATCTAGATCTTAACTGAAGTATCTTTATTCCATATTTAAAACCTTTGTATTTCCAGTTTCCATTTGAGCCTTGTGTTTCTAGCAAGTCAGTATTCAGCTAAGCCAGGTGAGTCTCCATGTTTTGTGAGCAGACATCTTTTCACCCCGTGAACAGTCACTGTTGCCAGTGTCTCTCACTGGGGTTGCTCGAGCCCTTGTTTCCCAAGGATGCCTGTGATTTAGAATCACTGGGGAGCTGTGCAGAAACTGGTGTCCAGACCCTATCCTTTGGCTTTAGTTCCAAGCTTGGATATATTTTAAAAGCTTTCTATGGGATTCCAATATACTTCTAGGTTTGAGCATCATTTGCTTGGGCTTGTAAAACAGTAGCTCTTAACTATGGCTGCACATTAAAATCACCTGGGGAGCTTTTAATACTGAAGGGTTAGGCCCTAAGCCCAAATTAATTAAATCAGAATCTCTGGGGGTATGTCTGTGATTGCTGTGGTTCTGTAGGTGATTTCAGTGCATTTAAAGACTGAGAACATTGTATTCGTAGGGAAGGAGGGTAATTCATGAGTTTTGGCTGGATAATTACCCTTTGCAGGTTCATCAACGGAGGATGCTCATGGTCTTGGAAACTAGTGCAGACCCACACCACCAGGCCTGACCCTTAGAGATATAAAAGATATATAAGATTTATTAGAAGCACCATTTTGGGCTTCCATAAATCTTGAACTTTTTCAACACACTAAGTACTAGTTAGTATTGCTTTCTATTTTTATTCCTGAAGTGGTGGGATAGGATGTTTCATTACCTCTAATGTTTTTTCCATATTGCTTTCGGAAGTTTCTTAAGCTTTTTTAGAACCTGCATCATCTAAAGGTTAAGTTTTTGCTAATTCTGATCAATCTGCCTTTTTCAGGCTGGGGAGGTCTTCTTATGGCTGAATTTTTCTTGTCTAGATACTAAGATCTCTCAGAATTTGCAAAGACCCAGTGTGCTTGTAGAAGGCGAGATAATTCATTCAAACCAGACAATAGATGGGAGACCAAGCTACAGTGAAAAAAAAAAAAATTCCCCAAACATCAGGACTTAGTGATATTTCTAGAACACAGCAGTTAGAACTAAATTTCAACACCCTAAACCGGATGGTTGTTTCCTCATAGTATCACAGGTGACCTCGCACTTAAAGTGTTCTTGGGTATAGAGTTAGTAGTTAACTTCCAAATAATCCACATGGAACAATTTAAACTGTTGAACAACACTCAGTTCCAAGTAGAATTTTGTGTTTCCCCAATTCCACATCTTTACCAAACTTGTTTTCAAGCCAATGCACCAGAAAATTTCATTTTCCTGAAATGGAATTCCCTCAATATTCTCTACCTCCACATCTGGGAGGAACAGGCCTGACCCTTAGGATATAAAGCACCAAGGAAGAATGCAGAATGCATGCTACTTTATTTCTATTGCCTTCTAAGAAGCAGCAGAAGCAACTGATCTAGACATACCTGCGTTCTCTCTCAATCTCGCCTCTTCCCCAAGAAAGAACGAGGGAGTAAAGATTGACCACATATTTCACTCTACTGGAGCTCCCTCCACGGGGAAGGACTCACTGGGAGCAGCAGTGCTTGGTGTTTGCGTTGTGCTTCCCTCCTTACAAACAAACAAATAAATGAAAACACAACAACAAAACAACTTTGTGACCATAACCTAAAGGACAACTTGAAAGTTTCCTGGCAATTTTGTTTCAAATGGTTATTGATTTAATTCTAAGGTTGAAGAATTTTCTCTTGAGAGGTTTTGACCAAAGAGGAAAAAAAAAGTCAAAAACCAATAAATAAGTTAATAAATTTGAGATGAGATCACATCTAAGGAAATCTATTTCTCTGAAAATTATAGAGCTGTTTTTGTACTAAAGTAGAAGATGCTATTCCAGGGATTAGAAAGCTCAATTGAGACCTGGCGAAAATCACAATATAAAATATCTTGAAAAATTTACATATTTCTTCCAACAAAGAGCTTTGTTCATAGATAGGCTTCATTTTCATCCTTGGAGAAGGAGAAAGACTTTTTATCTCAGTTGTCTACAATTTCTCACTGATTTCATCCAAGTTTGAGAGGCCCTGCTGTCTCCCCTTTGTAGATGCTAAGGAGCACGTAGCTTTTCATGTTCTCTCTTGACATTTATTGCTTGTAAGCAATATAAACCTGAATTTTGTGGGGGTTTTATTTTTTCAATCTGTTTGAATAGGAAAAGAAAAACAATGAGTCATCCAAAAGTTCTCCATAAGCTGAGAAGGGAAAATTAGGCAGAGCATTTAATACTGTGGACTTCCACGAGAGGAGAGCCGATTGAAAAGAAAGTCTGAATAGAAAGATACATGCAGATATTCCAGGCAAATGTTAACAAAAAGCAAAGCAAAAGTGAAGATCTGTGGAGTACATTTAAAATGAATGTTTCTTGGAAGAAATAGTGAGAAAAGTAACCATAAAAAGTATTGAAAAATAAACATAAGCAATGTCTTAAAGCTAAATTATATTTCCATCTTAAAAACAATATTTCCTATGTTGTTTAAAGAGCCCAGAGTGTAGGAAAAAATAGAAATGCCTTATTTCATGTTGGAACTCCTAAATAACCTGGGTACTAAATTTGATTGATACTGTGCACAGGTCATTAAGAGATAGAACAAATACCCTATTTAATGAAATAGTAGCAAAGCAAATTTAAAAGTGTATGTTTGAAAACAGCACACAAGGATCAAGTACAAAGCTTACTGTAGATGGTTCAACGATGTGTAGAATATCAGAGTAATTCACGACATCAGAGTGACAAAGAAGAAAAGAATGGTTGTGTCAACAGATACTGAAAAGACATTAGCGAATTTTTAATTAAAGCTCTACTAATGGATGGAGAGAAGCAAACTACTTAAAATGAAAAAAGATATTTTTAAATGCAAATAATTTAGCAAATATATTAAATTGTGAAATGCTAAAACTATATTCTATTAAAATGAAAATATAACAGTAATCCACCTAATATTATTCATCATTGTAGTGGAAGTCCTATTTAATAAAATAATTAAAAGTTAAATAATATAAATATTAACTAATGAACAATATAATTTTTAGCTCTGGATTATATAATTGTCACTTGATTCAATCAAAAGAAACTCTACTACTGTACTTTAGAAATAGAAAAATTTCATTGCTTTATTAAAAATGTGTACACAAAGATGAGTAGCTATTTTTTATACTAATGGTAATCTCTTAGAAATAAAAACTGAAAAGATATACATAGTAGTTTTTTAAAGTATTTAGATTAAATTAACTAAAAAAGCACAAACATTAGAAATTTCCATAGCAGGAAATAAACAAAATTTTCACAATAGAGAGAGATAACACTCCTAGAAAGGCGATGTCTTAAAATCGTCAAACCTTTATGAATTAACTCCTGATTAATGCAACTCCAATCAGTCCCCTCACGGAATGTTGTAAATGTGAACATCTAAGTTTCAGTAATAACCAAAAATAATTTGAAAATGTATACTGAGATGATTTACAAAATGTTATCACTTACTATCCATCTACTGCATTTTATTTTAAACAGTATGTTGAAATAGAATAACTTTCGTTAGTAGATCCAACATCCCATAGGATGGAATTCAGGGAGTCATTTTGATTAGGTTGAAGTGAATGATTTCTGGTTAAGACGGTGTCAGATTTTGTGTCTACAACAAAGACAAAGCAAGAATGTGTGAAATGGGACAGGGGGAAAACTATAGGGACCTGATTGTGCTCAACACTAAATCAATATTTCTACCAAAAATGGAAGAGAAAATTATGCCCAGAGGAAGAAACACTCGGCGTGTTTTTGCTGCAACAAAAGCAAAGTAAAGGTGGGCAGTGCTGCGCTCCAGCACAGGACCTGGAACCAAAATGCTCTTCTCAGCAAGGGGACTGAAGTCAGGATCACTGCTTGAAACACACCTGAAACACAGGCGAAAAAAACTGAAGCTAGACTTTACATGAACTTGAATGTCAGAGGGATTAAAGGAAGCACACAGACCTTTGAGGGTGCAGACGTAGGGCGGTGTAAGCTGGTACAGCAAATGGCTCTGTGATCTCTCCAGGATCCATACAGGAAAACCTGAGAAATGCAGGTCCCAGGGGAATGCATGGAGGAAAACCACTGAACTAACTGTCTAATAAAATTCTGAAGTAGAAACAACCTTGAAATAAGCATGTTTAGGTAGTGAAAGAAAGAATATCATTCACAGGGAGAGATGTTATAAAACATTATGAAAACAATGGACTATCAACCATATAAGCCAGGAAAAAAACTATTGTTAAATACAAAAAGACTTCTTCTAGAAGTCTCAAATTTAAAAATAGAGTTTCTGAAGAAAAACAATCCTTAGCAAGTGAACTATACTTAAACTTGCTGGTAGTTGATAAGATTATTTAATAGAACTACCACATTATCCAGTAATCTCCCTGTGGGTATATACCTGAAGAAAATGAAATCAGTACCTTGAAGAGATGTCTGTACTCCCAAGTTCACTGCAGCATTATTTACAATAGTGAAGATTTGGAACCAATTAAGTATCCATCAACAAATGAATGAATGAAGAAATAGTGTTATATATGTGCAATGGAATATTACCCAGCCTTTAAAAAGGATATAGCCATTTGCAAAAATATCAATAAAACAGATAAAGGGAAAAAACTGTATGATATTATTTATATGCAGAATCTCAAAAAAAAAAAAAAAGAAAGAAAGAAAACGTTGAATACATAGCAACAGAAAGGAGCTCAATAGTTACCTGAGGTGGGGAGAGGGTAGAAATGGGAAGATACAGGCCAAAAGGAGCAAATTTGCAGTTATCTAGTACAAGTATGAATAAGCCTATAGATCTAATATATAGCAGGAGGATTATAATTATTAATACTATATTATCTATAGAATATTTTAAAAGATTTTCTTATCATAAAAGGTAACTGGAAGGTGATGACTATGTTAACTGACTTGTCTATAGGAGTCATTTTACTATGGATGTGTATATGAAAACATCCTATTTTACACCTTGAATTTACACAACAAAAATCCAAAAAGAAAGATCAATTAATGTCTTTATGTAAATTAGCTTGCTTGGTGGAGGAAAAAAATATGAACAACTTTTTACTACAGATGAGCATAAATTTCAAATGCATTAAAGTTTTAAAATTTAGATGAAAACATCTGAGAAATTTCAAAGGAATATTTAGAAGACAAAATTTATACTATTTATATAGTCTTCTGGTCTGGTGCGATTTTAAACAAGATTTGAAGCAGATAGGCTATAAGGAAGATATATATATCTATAAATATATTAAATAATGTTCCATACATAAAGTTAAAATGCAAAGTAACTATTTGCAACATTCGTATACAATAGAGCCTACAAACTGATAAGTAAAAAGCTGCTGAGTGGCTATTAGAAATGTGGAACAAACAATGGCCAGCTCTCAGTGGAATTGTAATGGCTGGGTCTCCCTAATAGAGCACAAAGTCTAAGGCGTAAATGGTAATGCCCAGTGTGTAGGTGAGGCCGGAGAATCTACCAGAGGGGTAAGCTCCAGGAGAGGACCAGAGGTGCAGCATTTTCCAAGGCCAACAGAAATGTGTTGGTGAGAGTGTTACCAACATCACCAAGAAGTTCAGTGGTGGCTCTTCTCTGTAAGCCAGGCATGAGGATGGGAGAGGCATTCACACAACTGAGTTCATTAACATCTGCTGTGTTGAATGACCCCCACGTAATAGAAGCCAAACAACAAGGCTTAGTCACTGGAAGCCAGGAGCCCATAATAACCATAATGTAGGCAAGGGAGCATATGGTTTGACTGGCAGGGAGATGAAGAGATGCATAAGAAAGCACAGCGTCCTTATAGCCAAAACAGATGGATGGCCAACAAGGGTTCAATTGCTGCTTAAAATTGGTAGAACAAACATAAATCAAGAATGGAGAAGCAGGAGACTGAGGTGATCACCCCAACAATAAGTCATTGTACCTGTCTTGATCTGAAGATCTGAGCTAATTTTCAGATCCAGAACCAATTGGTTGAAGAAAAGGCTGGTTTCCTAAGAAGAAAAACCCTAAAATATCCTGGCAAATATACACTGTCTTGATTCATCCAGTCCTTCAAAAAGGACCAATGGCCATTTACTTGGGTGACTGTATATTGGGGAAAAGGAAATAACCAGGCATTGTGAGGACCAATGGACACAGGCTCTGGCTAGATACTGACACCTGAAGACCCAAAGCCTCATTATTAGTCCCCTTGTCAGAGTGGGAAGCTATAGATGCCAAATAATAAGAAGGTGCTGGTTAAAGTCGTGGGCACACCTGTTCTACACATATTGAGCAATCAGTTTCCCAGTCACTGGGTGCATAACTGGTAGAATAGCTCCAACATAGGGTCTTGGGTACATAGAATCAGAGCTAACATACTGGTGAAGGCCAATTGGGAACTTCTGAAACTGCTCTTTTCCCCATCCTTCCTCTTGAATAGTATATCAAAACCAACACCCTACTTCTGGGGAGATGAGTGCAAACATTGAAGACATGAAATGTTTAAGGATGGTTGATTTTGTCATAGCTGGTTAATTCTGGCTCCTAAAGGAATGAGAAGGCTTCTAGGGAAAGACTAGACCATACTGCACGTGTACCAGGTAGCCTCCCCAGTCACAGCTACAGGGCCAGATGTGGCATCATTGCTAGGATGAGTTAATAAGACCTCAGGTTCATAGTATGAAGTCATCCTATTTCATTCTAATTAGAAAGAAGGGTTAAAAACGGTTCCATTTGCATAGGCAGACAATTACTTTTTTAAATTTTTGCCTTGGGGTTATCTTAACTTGCCATCTGCCATTTGACAGCACACAGGGATCTGGACATGTCATAGAATAGCACACAATTCATTCCACTGACACCATGCTGATTCAACGGGACAAGCAGGAGGTATCTAGTGTCCTGCAAACTTTCCACAGACTCGTGAACTCTGGAGGCTTGACTAAATCCTACAAAAATCAGTGACTGGTCACTTCACCAGAGTTTTTAGGGATCTAGCTGCAAGAGGGTATACTAGAAAATTCCCTCCAATGTAAAAATTGCTGAATCTTGAATCCTCCAGCACAGAGAGAAGCACGTTGTTTGGCAGGCCACTTTGAGTTCCGGAGGCAACATTTTCCACACTGTTGTACTGGGTGACATAGAAGGTTACCAGCCTTGGGTCAGTGAGGGAACTGGATACAGTAAGTCCTATCTCTGTGACCATTTCTTCTCTATAGTAAACCTATGGTGTTGGAGGGCGGGGAGTATGGAATTCATGGCAAGCTCCTGTGAGGACACCATGACACAGTCCCCAGGGAATCCGAAGCAAGGCCAGGCCATCAGCAATATAGGATTATACACCCTTTGAGAAACAAAGAGCTTTCACTAGACCCTGGTAGTGATGACATTCTTGATTCCAGGGCACCAAGTTTTCACACATCTAGAGCCACTTTTTTTTTTTTTTTAGATTGGATTATCTGATAAGCCAAGCCACAATTGGAAAGCCTCTGTTTCCCTTCACACAGGGATTTCCTTAATAAAATCCTTGTGTATTTAATGGTATCTGCTTCTCAGAGTACAAGGACTAACGTGCCTACTTTTTATTCATTCCTTTTTCCAGATATTCCTTGAGAAATAATCTGGTACCATGACGCGACTCTCTGGCACACGACCGCCCTGAAGAGACGAGTTTGTGCTTTCTGGTTTACCTGTTCCTGGCACAGTGCCTGGGCCACATTTACATTTAACAGATACATATTCAAAGAATGAAGGCATCTGGGGGTAAATAACTACAAGAGTCTCAAACTCAAATATATTCTTTGGTTGAACAGTAGGTTATTGAAATGTGCAATGCCTCTGAGTTGTGTAAGGTCAAAAGTGATTCTTCATGGTAATAAGCTAGAAGATGATGAGATTCCCACAGTGAATCATAAGACCAGGGGTAACATACAGGACACCAACACCTACCCAAGACCTTACAGCCAGCTTCTGATAGAAGGGACTGTGTTTGCCTTAGCCTCCAGGAGTTCAGATAAAAGGCAAAGCATATGTGTAGGAAACAGCATGAGAGTAGCTGCAGTGTTTTGCATGGAAAAGTAAAACAATACAGCTTCAAAATTTATGAGCCAGTCATCTGATACGTGTGGTGATTAGAGAATTATATCCCTGAAAACCTGAGAAACCAAACCCTCTGCTATGTGTCTTTTCAGAATCTTGAACCTAGGGCTGCGGGAGTCAATTTCCACATTTTAAAACTTAATTATTTTCCATTAAGATTTACAGGGCATCAAGGCAAAGTAGGAATTTTAGAAGCATCTAGGGGATTAAAAAAGTTCTTTTAGCACCTCTCCCTCTAAAAATGCTTTAATTTCACTATCAGAAATTGAATGCATGACGTCCAGCCGCTTCTCTGCAGGGCAAGTCATGGTGGTAAACTTTCTTAGAAAGACTCGGGAATGTCTTTCAAAAGACTTGCTCCACAGTCAGTGCAATTCCCCCCAAAAGTCGGAGATGACTCATTCTCATTGTCCACTTGCTAACAATAACATCTTTGTACAAAATGTCTTTAAAGATAGGGTGAAGAGATGAAGAGGAAGGTAAAGAATAAGATCCATCTTTTAAAAAAGCTGTAAGTTTGCCAGACTTAATATTTGAACATTTTTCAATAAGTTGAGTTTTGCCCTTCTTATATGAATTACAAACTCAGACAGAGAAAAGGAACAAAAAGATTCCTGCAAGGTGTGTTATTTAACTATGGGAAAATACAACAAAAGTCAGTTAATGTGACTAGCAAGAAAGGAGTCACAGAGGTTAAAAAAAAAAGGTACTTATGAATTCAGAACAGCAAATGAAGTTCCTTGTTTCCCCAAATACCTCCAAAATAAGTCATGAAAAAATGAAACATCCTTTGTACTTTAAAATCTATGACAAATACTGATTAAATTCACCCACAGAGCACATCAATTTGAAAAGCACATTATAAATACACACACCACTGGGTGCTCTCCTTTCCAAGGGGGGGAAGAGTGAGTGTGTCTATTGAAATCATTTAAATATAGTGTTAGCACTTGCACATTTAGAAAGAGAGCAAAACTGGGTGAAAATTGCAATAACATTGGCCTTACAGAGGGTTGGGGGGCCGTTCCTGCAGCAGGTTGGCAATTTGTCACATTAACCCTTTCATGAACTATCAACCTCATTACCATGGTTCACTGCACAGTTGGCCCTTGGGAGTCTAACACTAATAGCACGGAGAGGCTGAGAAGGCTTGTGGTCTCAATGACTTCATTATTGATTCACTTAAAAATATTCCACCTACATATTCAAATAAAATAGGTGCTACATTAAAGGGAGAGAAACATCGAAAACATCTAAAATCAATTGAAGTAGGGGAAAAAACAACAAAGGGATTCAAGCAGTAATTGCACCTCAAGACCAAGCCATCTTGGAAAGACACAGGGTGAATAATTTTGTGTGACAGCTACCATTTGTTTATTCTGTTGTGTGGGACCATGTATCAGCAAGTAACAGCTATAACTGTACATTAAGTAGGGCTACTAAATTAAATAGGTCTCAGGGATATTTTTAAGACACTGCAAAGACACTCAGGGCTAGGCCGTTTGAAGGACTATCTACATAACCACCAAAAAATATACTGAGACTCTTCAATGATGGAAACCAGAAGAGAGAATGATTTATTTTCCAAGCTAATGGGAAATGTATAGAAATATATTAATACATTAGGAGGTATTACATATTTTCTTCCATATGTATCAATTTCCTAAAAACAAATATTTAGCAGAGATCCACTGATAGAGAGCCAGAACTCATCTAAGAGACAGTATTTCCACACATAAGATTCTCTCTTCACCTAGAAGCAATGAATTTTCATTATATGGATCACTGTAAGCACTGAAAAAACAAATGCATGTATGAAGGGGTTGTAATGCTAGGTTCCCTTTATGTATAGATTTATTGATGCAAAAAATGCACAAGCAGCAAAGTTACTTTTCAGAAAAGTTGGTATAGGGTAATATATTTCAGTTGCAGTTACTAGCAGACATTAGATTATACTGTTTGGCATGGAAGCCACTAGCTTCATTGGCTATTTAACTTTAACTTGAAATGAATAAAAATTAAATAAAATTTAAAATTCAGTTCATCAGCCACACTAATCATATTTCAAGTGGTCAATATGTGTGACTCATGGCTATTGTATTGGACAGCACAGGTAACAACATTTCCAACAAACAGAAAGTTCTACTGGATAGCGAGCAATGCTTAGGGTATAACTTCTACTCGCTTTCAATAAAGCCTCAAATGATACATCTGAAAAGAAATTTGAAGTAGATTAAAATATGCAGCAAATTTGAATTTTCATAAAGTTACACTTTTTTTGGCATCAGTCACTCACTATATTTTTGACACTATCATCTAAAAATATTTTGCATTTAACACATATATTTAAATTACTCTGGTGAACATTTGTAAAATGACTAAAATATGGTTCTCAGATTTGATCATGCAAATGTCCTTTTTCACATGGAAATGTGGATTGAGGCAGCTAAAAATTTTGGTAGAAGTAGGGAACTTTCAGTTGTAATTACGATTATAAATAGTTTCATTACCCATCATTACAAATTTGAGTATTTAAGTAAGATGGGATGGAATTATGGGCTGTAAAATGTTGGCTACTGAAAAGATATCAGACTTCCAATAATATTAGATATACATAAAAAAATCTCAAAATAGTTAAACCATCCTAAATTTACAAAGGCAATTCAAATGTGTTTTAGCAAAGAACAAGTCTGTGTTTCCAAGGTCACTTCTATGGAAGAACAAAGTAGTGAGATAAAGTGTGCATGGGGCCCCCACACCAGTATAAAGCTAATCATTTCTGATATTCTTAAAGATTTCTGTAATTTTCCTTTTCCATAGGCTGTTTGTTGGGTGGAGTATCATGCATGCATAGGCATTTTAAGATAAAGCAAACCTGTATTTCCAGCATAAAAGAAAAGGAAAGTTTGGAACAGGGTGAAAGTGGTTTAGCATAGCTGGAGGCTACCTGATTTGGATCAAAATATTTCCAGCTCAGTTTGACAGAATTCTGAAGATGGAAATTGCATCAGAATGTTTGAATCCAAGGCTTTTTTCCCTCTGACTGCCCTCTTTGGGGTTGCAATAAGCTAAAGAAAATGTATTTAGCACATCCAATGTCATTCATTTCTTATGTCACATATTTTTCATGGCTTTGATTATTTTTGCTTATGATTCTTGAGGTTTCTTTTCCTTGATAATTGCTTAAGTTGGAATATCCTAATTTCCCTTTTTAACCTCACTGCTGAAAGATACCTGGAAGACCTGCTGTATTTGGGTTACTGTTTCATGGTGTCCATCTTCTCTATTGTTTCTCCTCACTTGTAATGTTAAAAAAATAAGTAAAATAGTATTTAGGTCAGCATTCATAATTTCCCCCAATCTTTGTTCAATTTCATGATTCCGCTTTCCATGTACAAACCCTCTGTTTCAATTAGATTAATCTTATCATTGTTTTTCCTAGGTCTTGACCTCTTCACACCATTATCTCATTAAAAAGCCTCTGTCTGCAATGTTCTCCACTCTCAAAATACCACATCATTTTTAAAAAACTCCATAAAACTGTCACAATCTATTATCATGTAATTGACACGTCTTTCTAGCTTCTCAGAAGAATATGGAACACATTGTTTAAGAAGACTCTAGGTCATATTGCCTGCACCCTAAAGCAAGCTAGGCTGGGGACTAGCATGTGACCTAAGCAGTGCTTCAACCACCTTTGGACCTTAGATTCATCATCTATATAAATCCAAACCCTGCTTCAATGTCTATTTGTAAGCTCCACGATCAGCACGTTGTAAATGTCAGGTAGCTAGCTAGATATGAACAGGGCAGATGATGGATGTGGTTAGGCTACTTTGGACGGCTCTGGGTCAGGCTGACCTGGACGATGGTGGGAATGAGACTGAGGAAGACCTTGGAGGTGGCTGAGGAACCCCTTGAAGATGGGTTGTTTTCAAGACCTTGCTGGCAGGCTGATTTTAGAACAGAGTTAATTAAGACCCTGGGAGACTTCCAAGTGCAGTTGATACTCCTCAAGTTTGTGTGTGAAACCCAGAAGCTACACTTTCCATGGAGCCAGTAGTCACTAGGACAGAGCTGGACTTGCTGTGCAGGTTGTGAATAAATACTTTCCTTTTCTGCATCGAAATATTAGTAATCATCTGTTTTCTTTTCTGAATGTATTTATCTTCGTTCATTCCTTATGTGGTTTTTGGTTTTAGTCCTTATCTTAAACACTGCTATTGTTATTAAATTTTAAGCGTTTTAAATTCTGTGAAGGCAAAAAATGGAAACCTAATAAACACATGTATATGTAAAAATAAATAAATAAATAAATAGTTTCCTTTTCTTACTAAAATCTTCTTTCTTGTTTTCTTCAATTATTTTGGTGACTACTTCGAGCCACTATGCTGCTCTAACATGAGTACCCATATTAATTACTACTGTTATTTGATATCCTTACATTAAGTGCCCTGTGATAGCTCCCATTGCCTAACCTAACCAACTATTATGAAAACTTCTTGAAAGCAATAATTGCCTGGCATTGACAGGTTTGTTTTTTCCTCACAACATCTAGTACAATATTTGGCATCCTTTAGCTGCTGATAGCTGGATCTTACTCAACTAGTGTGTTTCAAAATATACACTCAAAATGTTGAATTTTGGAACTTTAAAGTGGAAAGTTTCATGATGGAACTTCCAAATGTTAACAAGTTACTTCTTGTACATGTGGCAGTAAATCAGAGCCTGATAAATAGTTCTAAAATCATAATAATAAAAATAAACATGGTTAAAAGTTAAATCTAAGAGTAATTTTCAATTTAGTAAGAAAAAAATAGAAATGTGTGTTGATGTTCTGTTAAACTAAATACAATATTATGTAGAAGCAATGATATAATTTTGTTGAAGACAGAATTCTAATTATACATAGGTAATATAAATTCCTACTTCGAATCTTCAGAGAATAAAGAGTTAGCAAAGACTATGACAAAGTGGCTAGATACAAGATAAATATCCCTATCCTAATAGCTTTTCTGTATACCGGCAATTACCAATTAGAAAATATAATGGGAGAAATAAATAAAAAACTAAAGTGTCTGTTACATATCAGATGTATGCTATTTCAATCTACTAAAGTTATAGCTGTCTTTATTTTCTATTTTTGCTTTTACTTTATTTTTATTATTTTCTATAAAATATCATGAGTGTATTTAATTTTGTTAATATAAAACAATGATGGGTTTTAAAAATGGAAGAGTCTATACTGATTATTCATTTTGAGAGTAATATTTGATTTTATAACTTCTGCATTTCTTCCATGCTTAGAAGTGTGAGTCTTCTACAAACTTAGAGTGATGTAATAAATAACAGATACTTAATTATCTTTAATTAAAAATTCAGATTTTTCTACCATATATCACCATATTATTAAATCTACATGTTTTCAAATAGCATCACTTTATTACATATGTTCACCTTCTATATCTATAGTTTTATTAGTAACGCTCTTTTTTTCCCCCTATAAAAACAAAATATGCTTTGGGACTGGTCATTTATCCATTATTTCCATTCCCATCTTCTATACTCTTTCTTTTTTTGATCATCTCAAAAGATTTATTATGATCATTTGACAAAAATTCAATACCATTTTATAATAAAAATCTTAAAACAAATTATAAATATGTAATATATGTATGTAGTTATTGCTATTAAAATAAATATCATTTTTCACAGAAATAGTAAAGAAATAAAAAATTTGTATTTAACCACAAATGACACAAAATAGCCAACAAAATTTTTTTTTTTTTTTTTTTTAGGGTATTCAGAGTTTATTGAAAGACACAAAAAAAATCTCTTTTTTTGGGAGGGGTTTATAAAATTTTGTCTGTTTTGCAACAGCACAAATTTTTACTCCACTCTTCTTATTGTGTTCTTTTTTATTTATTAAATCATAACTGTGTACATTAGTGCAATCATGGGGTATAATGTGCTGGCTTCATATACAATCTGAAATATTTTTATCAAACTGTTCAACATAGCCTTCATGGCATTTTCTTAGTTAGTGTATGAAAACATTTGTTTTCTGCATTTAGAAAGTTTCACCTTCTTTCTTTGAAGCTGAAGCTGGGTTTCTACCAAGTCTTATTTCTGGCCTCCCTTCTTAGCTGATTTCCTATTAGGTTGTGACAGTGGGAGCAATAGGTTACAAATTGAGGGCAGAAGGAGGGAAGAAGCCACTTTTTTTCATATTCTGGTTCCTGTCAGTGGTCCCTCTGTAGCCAAAGAAAACTATGACTCAAACCTACAACATCTTTGGCACACGCAGCCACTACCCCTCAGATAAACAAGCACCAAGTAGCTGGACCCAACCTGAGGACCTAAGTAGCAGTTGCACGATACCCATTCTATTAAACTTACTACCAGAGAAATAGCTACCTCCTTTAGTTCATGGACTTTTGTGATCATTTTAATAATCAAATAAGCATGTTGAAATACCACACATCTTTTTTTTTCAATAGAGATTTGAATTATGAGTGCTGTATTTTCTTCTATTTCTATGAAACTAATAATGGGCTAGGTAAGGCCGTTAAATTCTTACATCGTCAAATAAACATAATTTGACTTACAACCTAGAATGTGTAACTAGAAATAACTTCTTCTATTTTTAAATTGTAGATGCTTAGGAAGGATTATTACTATTGAAGTAAGCAAATAAAAAATGAAAATTATGTAAATTCTTTTGAATATACCTGAAGAATTAGAGATAACAAATAATTATGTACATAACATTATTGGCCTACTTCTAAGTAAAGAATAGACAGGTGAATCTCTGCTGCTTTTCAGCTATAAGTCGACTTTGTCTTTTAAGAAATTACTTTACTTCTGCTTTATATTTTGTATTTTACCTAGGAATAACAACCTAATCAATCTCTCTTTCATCTTGTTTCCATATTAATTTACCTCTAACCCTTATCTGTTAATTAATTCATGGGATACTGATAATTATAAATGATTCAAAATAACTGGAAGGACTTCATGTGTTCTACTTCCCTTGTTTATATGTAAAGATAGAATTATTCTATCCATGAAAACACCTTTACTAATATAAAAGCAATTTTAAGATATTTGTGCTTTTGATTAAGATATATAATAGGAGTTTACATATTCAAAATAGATAATTTCACAAAACATGTGTTTTGGCCTGGGGGTAAATTTTCTGTTTATATTAAAACATGCATGTATCTTTCATTTTGATATGCAATTTTTCCATAATAGAAAGATTAAAAAGAACACTAGAGGGCAGTGCCTGTGGCTCAACAGAGTAGGGCACTGGCCCCATATGCTGGAGGTAGCAGGTTCAAACCCAGCCCCAGTCAATAACTGCAAAAAAAAAAAGAACACTAGGAAAAAAACCTAATTTAGATGAAATTAGAAGTTGTCTCTGTCTGACTTTATATATTTCTACTTTACTATGCCGTAGTGCAAATGGAGAAATGATGTATTCTTAACCTGGAGACCAATGTTGACATTTGCATTTCCAATTTAAGTGAGTGGAGAATTTACTGGTGAGCAAAGCAAAATGACAGAAAATGAAATAACAGTCTCTTCAATTTTTGTGTCTTTTAGGATAGGTACTCTCACTGAGATTAATAGTAATATGTGTTTAAATACATAGGAAAAGCAAAGATTTTTGTCTTTGGGAGTGTGAGGCTTCCTTCAGAATTCTGCATTGAAATAGTTTATTTGTTTACATACAACAACTGCAATTCCAATCTCTTTTCCCTTCAGTGTGATCAAAGCCCATTGATCTAAGTGTATTTTAACAAAGAACAGTTTTGATAGTAGCATATAAAATTGTCCCTATCACACAGAAATATTGAAACATACTATGATTTTAGGAGGTCTCCAATATTGGTTTTTATCTGTTTTTCAAGCTTATTTTATGGATGCTCCCAAATGAATAGTCTATTGACCATTCCATTTGATCCCCCAGATGATCAGTTAGAGCTTCAAGTGGGAGAGTTCATTACCTGGAGCTTGGCATGAATAACGATGAATGCCATTAGTCACCATGAAATTTTCCAGCAGCTTTCAAAATTGTAGCCACAGTATTTGATTCACTGACCTCCTGTGACAATGACTTCTACAGACTTACTGCATACCATGTAATGAAAGTTTAATTTGATTTTTTTCTATATTAAGATGCCACTAATTTTACACGTATTAGAGGACAATATACACAAAAACCAAACTGTGAAAATTATCTAACGATTTTTCTGAATATATAGTATGGATGGAATATATGTATAAAACATCATCATTCCCTGAAATATCTTTCAATAGGAAGATCATTCTACTAGAAAGATATTTGTGCTTTTGGGAACTGTATTACTCTAATGAGATAATCAGAAAGTAAATGGGAAAAAAAAGAACAAGAAAACAGGATTAATTTGGAAAGAATCAATACCACCAGAGATGTCTAATAGAAGGTATATAAACATTCTTTCCCATTTCATAACTGTGTCAAATCTTTTCAAATACTGGGCTAAGGCGAGGTTCCCTTAGCTTTCGAAACAGTCTCATATGGATGCTGGATGTAACGTTGAGACTCCATTTCATTGTTTACAGACGATATGAATAGTTTCAAGAGTTATACATTTTCACAAAACATGAACAATATTTTGCAACCATGACATACTAGTAAGACCATATTTGGCAAATGTTGGGTCTCCCACTTCTCTGTCTGTTGTGTCTCCTCCCCGATCCATTGATATCCGGCTTGACCCTGTGACTTGCTTTAGCCAATAGCATGATTAGGAGAGGTGAGGCAAGTAGATGCTCAGACGTGCATGTGAGTTTGGGTTCCTGTGCACTAGTCATCAGCTACGAGAAGAGTTGGATAGAGTACGTGTGGAACTGAGTGAACTAAACTGCAGTCTGGACCCTCAGTCCAAACCAGAACCAGCCTGCCTGGGCAGCTCAGATCAGGCAAACTGCCTTAAAGAGCAGTCCTGGGGGCAGGGGCAGAAATACTTGTTATTATAAGCCACTGACTTTTGGGGAGGCTTGTTACACAGTATCATTGAGGCAGTAAACTGACAGGTAAGCTGTGCAGAATGAGACCCAGTCTCCTTTAGGTTTACCAGTGATTCTGAAGTCATTCTAAGTTTACTTGCCAGCTCTGAGTCGGAAGGAAAACATCACTAGGTACAGGGAATTTCCAGTTTTAGCTGAAAACTTTAGGATGAATTTCAATCATATTTTCAAAAAGACAACGCATTGGGAAATTATGTAGTTGATGCATACATTGTACTCTAAAAGATTTGACACTGTTATGAGACGGGAAAGAATGTCTATATACATTCTATTAGACATCTCTGGTGGTATAGATTCTTTCCAAATTAATCCTGTTTTCTTGTTCTTCCCCCCCCCCATTTACTTTCTGATTATCTCATTAGAGTAATACAGTTCCCAAGTTCCCTGAAGTTTTAAAAATAATCTGACTTTTCTCTGCCTTCTTAAACAAATTGCCCTACCCTATAGTAAATTTGTCATTTGTAAAGAAATACACATGTATGCTTAAATTTTTCACCATGTGTTCTTTTTTAAAAAAAATTAGATCACATAGGCAGTACAGGGTCTCCCAAAAGTTGCCCCTAAAGTTACCATGAATAAGGAAAATGAAAAATAGTAGTTAAATGTACCTTTGTCTACAAAATGTTACGAAATTTTACAAAAAGCCAATGTGTAGAGAATATTTTGTAACTATTTTGTATTTATCATGAAGGGGACAGCAGTGATATTATAACTAACACAGCGTAGTACTTAGAGTTTATAAGGTGGTGTGGTGTTCTTCATTCAATTTTCGCAAAATTTTTGTGAGAACACTAAAACAAGGAATAGAATTACTTTGGTTTTGGTAGCGCAAAGCTCAGAAAATTTAAGTAGGTCATGGAGCTTTTAAATTGCAGAACTGTTCTTTGAACTTAGGTTCTCTGACACTCATTTTTCTAAACCACTAAATTCTAAGACCACTTTTAATAATAAATAAAATTGAATAGTAATTTGCTTGACCTATCATGGAATTACCACCCTACATGTGTTAAGTAAGACCCAGTTCAAGTCTGGTTCAGACAAAATTTTTCACATCTATTTCTTATATTTCACACATGAACTTTTAAAAGCATTTTTTCATGTCCATCCCTGTCAACTGTATTTCTCTTTCAAAATATTGCCAAATATTGGGGGAGCACTTTTGTCTCTTGCTGATTTCTTGTCTTCCAATATTCAAACTACTACCCAATCTAATATTTCTATACTCTAGATACTTCTTGAATATAACAACTTTCCTTCTGTCTTTCTGGCCTATTCCAAATGACCATATGTTTTGACTCAAAATAATTCAATAGCTTTGTCCTGAAATAAAGTCTCCACCATCATAGCTTACCCAAGAAGGATTGGGACCTTTCTTTCCTTTGATCTCCCTGTCTTCAGTCTCCAGCCTGAGATCCTGAATATATTAATTGAAATTAATAATGTATTTAATTGAAATTAAGTAACTTGTGACATAGTTGTGATAGAGATAAGAAAAAAACACCCTCCATCCCCACTAGCCAGTTATAGTCAACTCAACATGGAATACCTCATTCTACCCACCAAAAAATATAGAGGCTTCTCACCGTTTGCAACTGAGCAGTTCTCCAGTGGATGCCAGCTGGACGTCCTATAAGTCTATTTACTTCTGATGATATCTGCTTAGAGACAGCATCAGATCCCACAATTTAAGGAGTCAGTCTCACAAAGCTGCTTCCACCTCCAATGGTAGTGCCAGGTACAATTGTGTTTCTTTAACTACGAGGATACTTTCTCAATAAACTTCTGGAACAACTGCAGTAGTTATTACTGCTGCCTGATGTCCAAGTATGAGTGATTTGAGGAGAAGGTTTTTAAAATCATATAGCTCATATCAGCTGTGGACTGATGGTGAAATTTGGGAACTACAGAACATTACAGCCTTTCTCCTTCTTTCCCCAGTAGGCCTCTGGAAGTGGGGAGATTGGTTGCTGTAAGATATGGGGATCCATGTGGATACTACATCTAGTGATAAGCACCATTCTCCTTGTAGTTTTCCGTATGTACCTCTAGACTTTTCTATGCCTATGAACCCATGAGTTTAGAGAAAAAATTACAAATTCCCTTGCATTAAAAAAAATAACAAGACACATTTAAAAAGTGTTTCATGAACCACAAAAGAACCAAAAACACACTGAGATAAGCATAGTCCCTAGCATTCAGAAACAGAAATAGCCAAAGGCATCTACGGCCATATCACCCTGAATGCACCTGAGCTCATCTGATCTTGTAAGCTAAGCAGGTTTGTTCCTGATTGGTACTTGAATGGGAGACTGCCTGGGAATATTTGGTGCTGTAGGCTTTTAAAAAAACAAAAGAGAGAGAGAGAGAGAAAGAGAGAGAGAGAGAGAGAGGAAGAGGGAGAGGGAGAGGGAGAGGGAGAGAGAGAGAGAGAGAGAGAGAGAGAGAGAGAGAGAGAGAGAGAGAAAGAAAGAAAAAAAAGAGAAAGGAAGGAAGGAAGGAGAGAGAGAGAGAGAGAGAGAGAGAGAGAGAGAGAGAGAAAGAAAGAAAGAAAGAAAGAAAGAAAGAAAGAAAGAAAGAAAGAAAGAAAGAAAGAAAGAAAGAAAGAAAAAGAAAAGAGAAGAAAGAGAAAGAAAGAAAGAAAGAGCCAAAGGCTTTCTGGGAGTTTATGCCTGAAGGGCACAGGGATTCAAATTGTCCCAGCCAGGGCCTCCTTGGAAAGGTGGTTAGTGCCTGGAAATGGGCTGAGCAAGACTCCTCTTTGTGCACTAGAGGTGAAAAGAGCAGAAATAACTGCTAGAAATTGGGAGCTTTGGGAGAACCTTGTGCCTGGAAAGAATGTGAGAGCAGGAAAAGCACACGTGGAGAGGCAGGGGTACTGTGGGGCTGGTGGGGATCTCCAAGAGCTGAAAAAGCTGAAACAAGCAACGTAAAATGTTACTTAGAATCGAGTGACCCGAAAATCTTAAGTAGAGGCAATTACAAAATATGTAGACTTGGTGGGGTTAAAAGAAATAAAAGTAAATTTCAAAATAAGCAAAAACACAATTCCTACTCAAAAAATTTGCAAATGAACATTTCAAAGATGAAGAGAATCAACTTTAAAAAACGGTTCACAAAAGTAAGAAGAAGAAATCATCGGAGCATTGGGAAAGAAAATAGGTAATTAAAAAATAGGCCGAGTTTAAGATCTGGAAGAGGTTAGAAACAAAGCTTCTTGATTAATCAAGAACAAATCAAAATAGAAATTAATTTGGATATTCACAATATAAGATTAATGTATATCTCTGACATGTTACAAGAAGGTAGTGAGTAAAGTGGATGATAGCACTTACTGTAACAACTGATACATCGGAAAATAAAGATTCAACAAAAGTGCATCATATTTGAATATTATTAATATTCATGACCTAAAAATTCTGGAGGTGGCATTGAGAATAACACTTTTTATACATAAAATTATCATTTTAACCATTTAAAGTATATTCATCATGTATTTAAGTGTATTCACGCTGTTGTGCAACCATCACTATCATCCACTTCTAGAACTTAGTCATCTTTCCTACCAAAGCTGTACAATTATAATTCTCATTCCTCCTCCCCCCAGCTTCCAGAAATACAGGGGTTGTCTCTATGAATGTGACTAAGGTAGATACCTTATAGAGATGAAATTATTTAGTATTTGTTGTTTGTGTCTGGCTTATTTCACTTACTAATACCTTCAGGATTCATCTATGTTAGACCATATTTCCGAATTTTCTTCACTTATAAGGCTGAAGCATATTCCATTACAGACATAAACACACACTCCACATTTTGTTTATCTACTCCACCATTGGTGGACATTTGGGTTGTTTTTGCCTTTTGGCTCTTGTATTGCAAAAACAGTAAATTAAATAATGTAAATGATGCTGATAGGCACATTGGTGTAAAAATTTCTATTTGAGCCCCTGCTTTCAATTCTTGTTGGTATTTCACCAAAAGTGGAATTACTAAGATGATATGAGAATTCTATGTTTAAGTTTTTGAGGAACTGTCATCCTGTTTTCGGCAGTGGCTGAGCCATATTGTATTGTCACCAATTCTGCACAAGAATTTTAATTTCTCTGCATTCTAGCCAGCTCTTGGTTTTATTTTTTGTGGTTTTGTTTTTGATGATAGCCATCCTAGTGGTATGAAGTGGTAGTCCATTGTGGTTTTGATTTGTGTTTCCCTAATGATTATTATGAGCATCTTTTTGTCTGTTTATTGACCATCTGTATATATTTGGAGAAAAGTTTATTCAAGTCCTTGCCATTTTACAACTTGGATTGCTTTGAAATTTTATTATTGTTGTTAAGGGAGGATAATATTTTTAAATATTGTGATGTTGGGTAGCCCCCTGCCTTACAATTCTAATATTGTGGTTTAGTTTGTTTGGGCTGCTACAACAATTTATAAATAGGTAGCTTATAAACAAAGAAATATATTTCTCACAGTCCGGAGCATGGGATGTGGAAGAATCAGTGTCTGGGGGGACATTCTTTCCTCACAGAGGGCCATCTTCTCTCAGCCTCACATGGGGCAGGCCAGGGGCAAAGGCTGTCCCTGGGGTCTCTTTTTCAAGAGCACGCATCCCATTCATGAGTCCTCCTGACATAATTTCCTCCCCAACGCCTCAGTTCCTAATGTCATCACATTGGGGATTAGGATTTCAACGTGAATTTTGGGAGAACATGAACATTCTGACCATGGCATGTGGCTTCCCACAGCAATAGAATAATAGCTCTCCATGTGGCTACGTGGTGTGGCTTGATTTGTCCCTGTTGGCACCCAAGTCTCCCTGTCACAATCTATGTCCCCCCACACAATGACCTTTCATAACTGGGTACTGTCAAACTCTCCCACCTCAAGGTCACAGCCGCTGCCTCTGAGCTTTAAAGTTTATCTGCAAATTACTGTCTCTTTATCCTTCAGACTCCAGCTTAAAGGCCGTATTCTTTGGAGAAGCATTCCCCAAATAATTGAAATATTTCTTTTCTCTTTTCCCCTCCTCTCCATCCCCCCTCTCTTCTCTTCTCTCTGTCTCTTATTCCCCTTAAGAGAACTCACCAATATTTTATTTTCTATATTTATCTATTTGTGTACTTTATTAAATCCTATATTTTCTAGACAGCATGTTCCATCTGGGAGCTGGGCCCACTGTCTGTTTTGTTTTGAATGAGCCCTGAGGACCTGTCATCTCTTAGGTGCTATTTAATTATGATGTGAAATGTGAGTTTGTTCTGTGGTCAGACAGTAGGCGATGGGATCCCAAAGGCCCCCTGGCAGGAGTGCAGATGATACTAGAATTGCTCTCTGTGTTGGAAAAGGTAGATCTCTAACAATCCACACTAGACCGCTTTACGCTTTGGAACACAACTCAAACAGCCTAAACCGGATTTTCTGCAGCAGGTAGGGAAATAGCCATTCTTCATATTTTATAGATTTTCTTTCAGACCACTACAACTTCCTTCAACTTCCTTTGAAGCTTGTTTAAGCCAGAAAATTTTAACACAGTTAACTGAGGATTAAAAGGGACAAGGGCAGCGGAGGTGCAGGTGTTAAACCTGGGAACTGGCTGTAGGACACTGCCTCGTGGTGAAGGGGAGAGGCTGCGGGTTGGACACCTTTGCATCCTTCAGATTTGCTGTTGTACCACGATGTCCTGCAGAAAGCTCCCTCTTAAAATCTTTGTTTGAACTGAAAACTATAATTAACTTTTTCTGTCTCTAGACCCCTAAACTAGGCCTTCAAATTACACTGTAAATAGTGCTGCATTAGTCTGTTGCAGCTATTTTTGTATTTAAATGACAAAGTAGTACTAGTCTCCTTTTATAATTTATTTTCATATATGACTAATGAAATATTTCCAAGATGTTTTTCAAAAGTTGAAAAAGATGAAGCGTATGTTAGATAAGGTGATGGTCTCCTCAGGGATCGGTTTCATCGTACAAGAGCTTATAGTCTAATTCTGTTTTAACTCTCTGCTGTAATATGTTTTAAATGCCCATTTTAAATTAAAAACTATATGAAATATGATTATTAGTTACCCCACAAAAACACTAGGAGCAGATCTCAGCAGATTTTACATTAGTGTTATCAGATTTCAGTCCTTTTGATAGAGGTAGAAATACCTTTATTTGTCTTACAACTCTCAACAAAGTAATTCTGGTTCAGTTTTTAGAACTTATTTTTGCTTTTCTCAGAAATGTTTAATGGGATAATTCTGTTTCTTAAATTTGAATACACTGCCATGGGTGGAGTTAATTATGTTGGTCCTCATTTTACCATCTGGTTTCTCTTTAGATTGGGTTTAAAGTGATGGAAGAAAAAGAGTGACTTATTACATTAGCTAATGAAAGTTTCTAGAGAGAGGGTGGAAATATACTAAAGGGTATTTCTGCTTTCCCTGCATAGCTCTCATTTTTTCCTACTTTCTTGCCCTTTTACTTACACTGCTGGTTTGAAATTACTCTCTAGAGTAATCCATCCCTTTGATCTTCTGTTAACTGGCATTATCTTCATAGACCATTTTGTGACACTACACTCTCTGCTTCCACTGAAACCCCTAGACAGCTGCTGGATGTTTTACAGCCTTGCCACAGACTGATAAAACATTTGCTTTATGCTTATGAGAATTTCAGCTTCTTTATATTCCATATAACATAGTAACTTGCATATCATGTACAATAAATGTTTTAAAATCAAATTGAGTGTTTAGTGCTTAACATTTTCCACAAATAAAAACTGTGTAGGGATGATTATGACTCCTTCATACTTTGTGATAAGAATTTGCAAGATGAAGAGATGATTTCTTATTGGCACATTCTACTCTTCACTCTCATGAGTAGAGAGTTTCTTTCTTGTACCATTTTTTCCAACTGTGACATCTAATCTAGGTGTAAAACTCTACAGTATACCTAAAAGAATCGATGCTTAATAGAAATATAAATGTTTTTACTGAGTAGCAACCCTGAGAAGGAAAAGGTATAATACCAAGTTGAGCAGCAGCATCGATTTCTCCTTCTAACAGCTGCTTCTCTAGGTAGAAATTTGTAGGAAGAAACATGAGGGTTATTTGTATATTCATAATTGGCTAAAAATAGTCCTGCATTTGCATCTTTCATGTGTGTCAAAAGCAGGTCACACAGGCTTTATGAAATTCTTCTTTGGAAAATTGATTTGGAGAAAGGATTATTGTAATGTACCACTTTTACAGCACAGTTGTGCTATAGTTATATCAAATAGATTTGAGAAGATGTTCCATCAGTGACCCCAAAGTCCATGCTACTCTGAAGACCAATGTTACCCTTTAAATTAAAAGTCTATACACCGATTGGAAGATAAAATTATAAGCAACAGGACCCCATTTCCAAGCTTTGTAATAAGACAGCAAAACCTTCCTCTATTAATATGTGGTGTCCACTGCTAATCATTCTTCACAGTCAGATTACCTGGGGAGCAGACTCTGCAGAGGGTTAGTGAAGTGTTTTCAAGATTAGCCCCAGCGGTAAGTGGAGGAAGCTGGCTTGGACAGAGGGAGAAGTTAAATTCTGCTCCAGTCTCCAAAGCTGAAGAGAGGCAAGCCAGCAGGAAGCTCTGGGGCTGGATAGTACAGTACAGGTGTCACAAGGTGCACAAGGAGGTTGTCTTCTGTATCCCTGTTCTGGATAGTTACTGGATTTAAGCTGTCCCTGGACAAAGACCATAAACTTGGGCAAAGTGACTTTCTCTGTCACCCTAATGCAGCGGTTCTCAACCTGTGGGTCGCGACCCTTTTGTAACAATGAAAATACATGGCGGCCTTAGGAAGGTTGAGAACCACTGCTAAAGGGATGAGAGCCGTTAGCCGCCCATATTCTGAGTAGTGGGGGGAATGAGCACTTTAGTCCTGAAAGGCTGGGGCAGGGAGAGTGGGGCATGACACACTTACTATCATTGTCACCCATTAATATAGTACAAAATGTACTCATATATTTGTACATATGCTTATGTTACATTTTCTTTCAATTATGAGAACATTTTGTTTTTAGGAGGAAGTACCCCTGAAAATAAGAAATGGATTATCTTTACTGTCAAAGTAAAAGAGTCCAAATGGAGAATTGTTGTGATTTCTATATCTAAATTTATAAATTTGAACTAAAATAAAACATGAAAAACTATAGGACCCATCCATATTTGATATAGTTCATATATAATTCACTAAAGTTTTGTTTACTCTAGTGTTGATCTTGGATTTAGGACTAATAATTTCTTCTATGTATAGAGTAAGACTAGGAAAATTTGCTAGAAAGTTGCATATAAATTACTGTGCCTGAGATAATTGATATCCCTAAAACAAGACGCATAAATGAAAATATCTTAAGCGTGGTTCAGTACAGTCCTGAAGAGGAATATTACAGGAGATAGAGTGAAGTGGGATATGAAGAGCTATTAAATTGAAAATAAAAATGTAGGATGAGCACCCGTGGCTCATGCCTGTAATCCCAGCACTTGGGAGGCTGAGGTGGGTGGATTGCCTGAGCTCACAGGTTTGAGACCAGCCTGAGCCAGAGAGAGACCCCATCTCTAAAAAAATAGCTGGGTAGCGAGTGCCTGTAGTCCTAGCTACTTGGGAGCTGAGACAGGAGAATCACTTGAGCCCAAGAGTTTGAGGTTTCTGTGTGCTATGTTGCCACCCTCTATTGAGGGTGATTGAGTGAGACTTTGTCTCCAAAAAAAAAAAAAGAAAAAAAATGTATATACAGATGTATGTTTGAATGTATATGTATGTGTGTAAAAGTAGAAGGAATTTCACTAAAATGTTCATTATAATAACAAAACCATCTCTAGCTAAAGAGAACATAATAATTTGATTATTATTTTTGCTTTTACTTTCCATATTTTTTTCATTTTCTATAAATTAAAATACATACCTATGTCTGTGTATATACCTATCTACTTAATTATGTAGTTCTTGGGGTTAAATATATGGGAATACAAGGAAGAAATCAAGTTATTTTTTCTTCTTTCTTAGCTTGTGTCTGTTGGGGCATAAGGTAGAGGGAACTCTGGACAGCTCTGTCAACTTGAAAGAAGGGAAAGGAATCAATCCTTTATGGAAGGTAAGAAAGACCATAATGTTTTCTTTTTAATTGCCTGTCACATTTCCACTTGAAGACAATGCTTAAATGACAGAGGTGAGTGACTGAAGAGGATTTTAACATAGCTTTATCTCCTCTCAAGCCCAAGTGAATAGTCATTTGGTTTCAGGATTAAGCTGTTATTGGTCTTACAAAGAATGACTTTGTTTTTCACTTTTTCTACATGAAATCTTTTCTTTATTTACATTCTTTGAACTTCAGATGCCTCTTTGTTTCCTCACTCAGTTTCTATTTTCATTTGTGAATTTTTATTTCATTTGTGTTTGCTTCTCTTGTTACAAAAATGTTTACTGAAAGAGATATGTTCAGGAATAGATCCTCTCTATATTCCAGAAACTGCTGAATGATTTTTTCACTTTTCAATCTTTTGTTACTTGTCACCTTAGGATATGCTAGATGGTGTTTTTGCATCTTCTGTTTTCCTCCCACTCAGCACTCTTTTGCTTCTTTTACTGATAACACTTTACAGATTGGCTTTTCAGACAGTGGGGTACAGTCAACACTGATGCTTTTTCTGATCGATCAAACCAGCTTCCTTTTTTGCTCACTGGTGACAGGGTTAGTGATTTTGCTCACATCACTGTCACAAACAATATTAGTGATGTTTAAAAAAATGTATTTTCAACTCTGTTTTTAGGCCAATTTAGAGATCAGAGAAAAGCTATAAATATGTAATCATTCTGCAAAACTTCGTGCTCTAAGGGAATAAACATTCAGGTCTTTCCTCTTGCTTCAGGAAGTTACTTGACAACTCTGATGAATTTCTTGCTACAAGCTTCAGTGGTTGTTGAGCAGAAAAAAGAAGCTAGTTCTATGCTGAGCCCCCAGACTGGAGATTTATCACCACTCAAGTTCTGGTTCTCATCATGTAAAACCAAAGAACTCACCTTGTCTGTCCCTTAAATTCAGGTATACTCTGGGATTCTTACTGTGATTCACCAAGTTAACAAGAGATCTATGTACATCTATGAATACATCGTGAATATCTCTTTCTTAATTTACAGTGAGATTTTTTGTCAATTGGAATAACTGTTTACAGTTCAAAGTGAAGAGTATCTCCATGTAGCATGCCCCAAATCAGAAATATTACTGGATGATTATAGAGTTAGAACATCATAGTACAGATTTGGAATTTTTAAGAATATCATGATGAATGAGCATATACATTCATTTTCCCAAAATGTGTGTCCTTACCAATATTAATTAATTCTAACTTTTGAGGCTGCTGGTAAATATTTCCTCCCTCCTGCATAATTCATGTCTTTCTACTATGACTCCATTTTATGTCCTTCCATTGATCACTAGCAATTTTTCTAGTGGACACAGCTTTCTCTAAAGATATTAATGGCTTTAGTACAGTTACATCTTGGCCCTGGAGCCATTCTTTCACTCTAAAGAGACTTTACCTCTTGGCTCTGATACAATTTGTGTCCATGAGTTTAATAGTTTCCTGTTCGCAGGCAATATTCTATTTCAAGTCTCAAATGTCACCTACTTTTGTTTTTCTATGACCTGTTTAGTAATACTAACATTTTTTAACCTGCCAGTTTTACCAAGATTTGTCAACCTTGAATATACATAGGAATTACCTGCAGAAAAAAACAGACACCTCAGATTCATGTCATTCAACTAAATGTGAATGTCAAAGTGAAATGGGAAAGTTTCTTTATAAAATCTCCCTAAGTTATTTTGATGATCACCATGGTTTAAAACCACTAGTTTAGACACTTGACTCAACTACCAGGATAGATAATTTTCTGCGGAGATAAGAATAACACTGCTATAGTATCCAACTAATTGTTATATTTGATGCATTTCTTTCCTGACTTGAGCTACTTCCACTGCTGAGCGTACGTAGAGAGTAAAAGTACTATCACCGGGTTACATTCTCCAACACATCCTGAAATATCCTATCAACAGTGATGGAGGGTTCTGGCTTGTGGAAACATTTTTAAATGCTAACAACAAGAGCTGACCTTTACCATGAACTTCTCATGTGCCAGGCACCTGGTAGATCACCTCCAGGAATATCTCCCTTTGTCAAACTTCTTAACCATCTAAAGAGGTGAGCTTTATTTTTATCTCTGGGGTAGTGTGAAGCTAACTGAAAGACACATGAAAATAACTCTAAAATGCCAAAGTTAGTCAATCCAAGCGGGATTCAAGGTTCAAATTCTGAATCATCTTAGGCTAACTCTAGATGCTTTTTTTGCAAGGGGTGAGGTGAGGATGGGAATGTTTCATTCTTCCCAGCAATATACAATACACCCTAACAACCTGTGCGTAACTGTAAAAGCACAACCAAAACTACAGTCCAGATGATAAGGAAAAAAATCTCTGCTCATCACATTGACACATTACAGAAACCAAAATTAATGAGCCACACAAAATAAGTTAAAATATTAAGTATTAATCTTTTTAGTCAAATGTATAAAGAAATCAAAGTAACAAACTCTAAGAAATGCATCAGGTGTGTTATAATGGAGGTAATGAAAACTCAAGCATTTCAGTAAGTTATTACAGGAGGAAGAAGGGTTGCTTTTCATTCCGATGTGTGAGTGCGTGTAGATATGTACATCATTATACCTATTAGAAATCCTGGCAAAATCAGTAGCTGGTGTCAACAATGTCTCATGTTAGAACATCAATCATCATTGTTGTCTTGAATTCAGTCTCTAGGCACACTATGTAAAACAAAGCAATACCCAAACAACAGAAAAGAAACCTGAAGGCTTGCTTCCTTCTTTGTAGGAACATGTGCTGTGTAAATTAGGAGGTGATACATGAGGAAATCCACGATTATACTGGAGATTACATAAGTTTGCTTAGATAAGTGCCCCCAAAGTGAGGAGAAAAGCTGTGTAATGTAGTTATGAGTAGCAATGGCAGGAATGTGCTTTTGGATTAAGAGAAATGAAGGAGAGGGTGTGTGATAGTGGGAGACCCGCTTAGTGCAGGCAGGGCACTGTGAGCCAGTGACTGGCAAAGGAAAATTGCTGAGAGAGTGATGTTTCTGGAGGGGAGTGGAGGGCGAGACAAGATTTGACTATTTCTTTCTTGGAATTGGGTTTATAGCCTGACTGAAGAGAAATTTGTTTAGGGTAGTTGGGGAGGACTCCCTTTTGGCAGTTGAACTCTGACAATTAAGATCCATCACAGGGCGGCGCCTGCGACTCAAGGAGTAGGGAGCCAGCCCCATATACCGGGGGTGGTGGGTTCAACCTGCCCCTGCCAAAACTGAAAAAAAACAAAACAAAAAAGATCCATCACAGTTCAGAGCAGGGCGCAGCAGGTTTCCGAGGGTGGGTACGCAGAATCAACACTGGAAATGTCGGGGTGCTGCCGACCTTACCCTTCCTTCCAGGGAGCTGAAGCCAAGATGACTCTTTATAGGCCTCTCCACGTGAAGACACTTGACTCAACTACCAGGATAGATAATTTTCTACGGAGATAAGAATAACACTGCTATAGTATCCAACTAATTGTTATATTTGATGCATTTCATTCCTGACTTGAGTTACTTCCACTGCTGAGCGTAGAGAGTAAAAGTACTATCACCGGGTTACATTCTCCAACACACCCTGAAATATCATATTAACAGTGATGGAGGGTTCTGGCTTGTTGAAACATTTTTAAATGCTAACAACAAGAGCTGACCTTTACCATGAACTTCTCATGTGCCAGGCACCTGGTAGATCACCTCCAGGAATATCTCCCTTTGTCCTTCTCAACCATCTAAAGAGGTGAGCTTTATTTTTATCCCTGGGGTAGTGCAAAGCTAACTCAAAAACAGATGAAAATAACTCTAAAATGCCACATGATGTCAGCTACGTGAGGAAGGGCTGGGCCTTTGGACTTGAGATGTCCCGTGCTCTGTCTTTCATGGTGGCAGCTTAGCACCCCCCCCATTTAATTTTTTTTTGCTACCAATATTCTCATCAGTTGGAGGAAATAAGTCCTTACTTTTTGAAGGGAGACCTGGACAACACATTCTGGTGCTCAGCATTTATTCTGTAGCATTTCTGTAATCCTGAGTATCAAGATTAACTCAGCTTGAAAAAATACATATTGAATTTACTAAATCAGAATCTCTCAAGATAGAGACCCAATGACTGTAAGATTTTTAAAAAGCTTCACAAGAAATTCTGCTGATCATTTAGGTGTGGTAACCACTGATCTAAAGGGCATGAACTCCTTTCATGGAGCTTCAGAAATAATTATGCTTTTCTTCCCTGACCATTCCGTAATCTTGCATGGTACACACTACTCCTTAATGGGCCGAGTAGAGAATGAAGGAGGAAATCACATTATGAATAGTTCTGGATTCAACGAAAGGGCAGACAGGCATTTTAAGTGTATTCCACATTATATGAGAACAAAGGGATTAAGCACAATAGGAAGCCCATTAAATTGCTATTGCATTAGGAAAAAATTAAAGGTTATGTTCAGGCTATTAGAGAATAGACAGAGAGATTCATAAAGCTATGTTAATCTATAAAGTCTTCAGATAGATAATGCATAATGAACTATCTGGGCAAGCTGATAGAAAAAATAAAATAAATTTATGATTTTACAATGCAGAAGCTCCTTTAGTGCAGGAATAGCAGGCTATCTGGAGAATTTTAGTTCTAATAACTGTCAGACATTTAGGAAAATCGTATAATTTAAAAACGTGTAGTAGAGTATCTTGCCTGTGTTTGTCCTATTGCTCAAACTTGTTGCTTGTTGTCACTCCACATTCCAAATATCTGTCACATGTGATAGTCACTACTGCATGTTTTGGGTGGTTCCAGGTTCCGTTCTTCCCCAAAGACCTATCTGCCTCCCCAAATTTGTGTTTTCTCTCACATGCGCCCTTACCCTTTTCCACATCAGACTTCAGTGAGGGGTTTCAGGAGTTTGATGAACCGAGAGCTCGTTGCTGGGTAGAACAGAGCCCCTCTTTTTTCAAAAACAATGTGCAAGTTGTGGGTACGGTGGATTTGACTGAAACCCAATCTTGGGGTACAGCAACAGGACCCTGTCTTTCTGGACACAACATGCAACTAGTAGTCATTCATGCCAACTCAGAGGTCATCGAGCCTTACACGTGAAGGTGATGCCTGAGTGTTCGTCAGTTGAAGAATGCTGGACAATGAAACAACTGTAACACTCAGGGGTCCTGCTGGGTTTCCTGTGGACGACCATGACTAAAGCATTAACATGGAGGAAGGAAATATTTCCTTCTTAACTTTGTGAATATTGTTTATCTGGACCAGGTAAGACTTGGAGAGATTCAAGTGTCTTTGACAGAATTGGTGTTGTGTTTCCAGGTCTCTAGGCTTCAGCTGAACCTCACTTCTGGACTGGTGAGCAGGAGGGGATCAAATCAAGCATCCATGAGTTCCCAAGAGAGAAGCTCAAGCAGTTAAAAGGAGGACAGATTCTAAAAAAACACTAGGGAGGTTTAAAGCTATCCAGAGACGACAAGCCTTTGAAAAGACAGAATGTCTGTTTGTTATGTTTGTTAATTACCCACTGCTATGTTGGATGTTGATATCAAAGTGGCCTCATTTTTTAGGAACAGAATGGTGAAGTCTTCCCATATTATTTACATGAGGAATCACTATGCTTACAAAAGATGCTGAAATGCTCTTTAGAAAAGGCAATTAACATAGGGACTGCTTTAGGGAATAAAGAATATGGAAATATTCGATGTCAATTTGAAAACGATCCTAGGAAATTATTTCACAATGTTCCTAAATGCCCGTAGTTCAGTTTCAAACAAGCTTAAGCATTTTATTACAATGACTAGGAACTTTTTTTTAATAAATTGGTGACTTTATGGAACCAGCAGGGAAATACAAACAAAGTTATTCTTTAAATAACTGTAGCTACTGTGTCCTTTTTATTAGAGTCAACATTTTAAGGACAATAGCACCTTGTGTCAGGGGTTGCTGTCAAATGCACGGCATGGGTGGCATTTTCTGAGTGGGTTCTTCCTTCGAGATCCTTAGGAAGACCAGACTCTGTCCTAGGAGAGATAGACATTCATGCAGAGAAGCAAAATCTCTAGGTTCTACAAGTGGCACCTACCTACTGGCAAAGAATGCTGCATGCAGGGAAATCCTGGCCCACTGGGTCCAATTCCTAGATGGCCATAGCTCTCCAGTTCTCTTTTGCCTGAAATAAATAAAGAGAGAGGCCTTTTGCCAAAATAATATTGATTTTATTGGTTTTATTCCTAGTCTCTGTCCCTTCCCAGAATGGTGTTAGTCTCATATCTACTGGGATGCTTACGATCTTGTCATAGGTATGAACCTTCCCAAAGGTGTGAGATGATTCCACAGTTCTGATGTGTGTGTATGTGTGTGTGTGTGTGTGTTTGAGAGAGAGAGAGAGAGAGAGAGAGAGAGAATGCTTGTGCATGTGCATGCTTTGACAGTCTTCAGATCTTTTTATTTGGGCAAGATCAAGGAGAAACACCCTCGAGGTGATGCCATAACAAGTGCACTAACTACCCTTTCTGCCCTTGTGCAAAGTGGGGCACATACCTGTTGGCATCAGTGAAGTTTAGGTAGCTTCCTCTGTCTCTCTTTTTAGCAGGAGAGGTCATTAATGACACTGAAGGGAAGAATATTTTTTTATAGTGCAAAGGCCCACGTAGTTCTCCGCTGCCAGATAGTTCTCTGAGAAGCTTTTGGCATTAAAGCCAATGAGATTTTAAATAGTTGGTCCTGGCATCTCCGACATCTCGGGGTTGGGATGGCATGAATCCTTTCACTGAGCTTCTGTTCATTAGCACTATTCAAGCCAAACAAAATGTGAGCTGATATTGAGGAAGTGCGATTTTAAAAGCCATGAGAATCCTGTCCTGTCCAAGAATATTTTTGCCTTAGACTAATATTCTATCTTTCCTTTTGATTTAATGTGAAGTTAAATCAATGTGACTCAGGATTGGAGTCAATTACTTGACTTGTTCAACTTCAAGGCTTTTGTATTCAGGATGCCATTATTATAATCCACATACATTACCTGCAGGTGGAGAAAGATTCTGAAGCTTCATTTTAGTTTCTACTGGGCACTAACATGGACATTCTTAGCTTTAATAAGTGCCATTTTACGAGTCATAGGATGGCTGTGATAAAAGACAGCTAAGTCTCCATGGATAAATGTGTGCATTAAGAGTTCACATTAATGGGCTCAGCATCTGTAGCTCAGCGGCTAGAACACCAGCCATATACACCAGAGCTTGGGCTCGAATCCAGCCCCGGCCTGGGTCTGCCAAACAATAATGACAACTACCACCGAAAAATAGCTAGATGTTGTGGTGGGCACCTGTAGTCCCAGCTACTTGGGCGGCTGAGGCAAGAGAATCAATTAGACTCAAGAGTTTGAGGTTGCTGTGAGCTAATGCCGTGGCACTGTACCTAGGGCTACAGCTTGAGACTCTGTCTCAAGAAAAAAAAAAGGAGTTTATATTAATGGATTAATTATTTTTGTGGCATCCTTTTAGTTAGAACACAAAAACTTGGAAGCAGCTATTTGTCTGTATTTGAACATGGTACTTAAAGGTGAGAAAAAACTAATGTGCAAAGAATTTCAAAGAATATGGCTGCAGAAAGAGAAGCAGAGAGGAGAGACATCCGAGTTTCTGATGAATTTCTGGTTCCAGGTTGTGATCCCAGCTATAGCCTGTATATTTTACTGCTCTTAAATACACTGAGATTGCTTCTCTCTCCTAGCAATTTACCTTTGTATTTGTGTGGAACTAGACTGAATAATAATTTCATGTTACTTCAAGCTAAAAAAATGTCTCAGTGTGGGAGGAAGAGGCATTAGCTGGTAGATACGTGCAATGATTTAGTATTTAGATCCTTACTTAGCCTATAGGATACGCCTAATAAATATTGCAAAATAATCTGTTAGTGGTACAGAGACTGAAAAAGACAGTCTGAAAACCAGATATTTGTGATTAAAAAAAAAACAAACCCAAAGATTTGGCAAGTGATGACATATCACAAAAGAAGGTTGGTATCTGTGGTGATGCGGACTGTGTGTGAGATTTTCACAAAATAATCTTATACTCACCTTCAATAAAAGAAAAAAGAAAAGAGCATAATAACTAATGGAAAAAGCACAGACCAAGAGAAATAGCAAAGGAAGTCACATATGAGGCTCCTCTGCAATTGTAAAATATGGTCCGTTTCTATGTATTCGGTGGAAAAGCAACTCTGCTCCCTCTTTCATACATCCCTTGACATACGTCTAATGCTCCTAGGCATTAGCATGGAAACTAAAGAGTGCTGCCTTTAGAAGAGAATTTTTTCCTTTTTAATGCAAAGTCAATTTAGCGCTACACAATGCGATTCAAAATGTGTGTTTCTATTTCAGGGAAGGTGTTAGAAAGACAGTGAGTGGAAGAGACTTAGTTGTAAATGGCTTCGGTCACACACAGGAAGTCCTCGCTGAAGGACAGTGAGCGCCTCCATTTATGTAGGATGGAAGGGACCATTAGTCACACATCCATCTTTTCAGTCACTGAGAGAACAATCCCCATTAGGAACACCATTTTTGAATAATGAGGAAAACATATGTACGTCCTTGGAAGTTCAATAAATAGTGACCCTTTCACCCGAGAAATCTGAAGGCACCTGGGAGAGTTAATCATCTATCTTCTCCCTCACAATTTTACAGACTATGTTTTATATTACTACTGTGGTGTTTTAAGTTATGTCTTTGTAGCCACAAAACCTAAATAAGAAAATGCTGAGAGAGAAAACACGCGAAAATCTCTTAAGGAAGTGTGTGCCCACATCGGCTGCTTCAGATAAAAGAAATGAAACAAGGAAGACGTGTGTCCCCACGCCACTCCTGAGGTGATGCAGACGGGTGAGTCGGATGCGCTGGGGGCTGAGGCAGCGGCCGGGCTTTCCCTCCTGGGCTTCTGAGAGGCTCCATGGCCTGTGTCTGGAGCAGCTCAGCCTCCCCAGGTGCTGACAGGCTTCCCTTCCAAGTTCATGCTGCTCACGTGTGGGGGGTGTCCCAGGGCCCTTTCCACTGCTGTGGAACCCACCAGGGCTGGGGACCAGCACGACTTGGGAACATGGGCTCTTTGACATCTTCTGGGGCTACCCTCACAGAGGAGAGGCAGCCTGTGGAGAATGACTTCTGTCCTTCACAGAGCCAGGACCTGACAGTCCTGGCAGAACCCACCCCCAGCTGCTTAACCTTCTTCACTTTGGCTTCTCTTCCTCCTTGTCCCCCCCTCCCGCCCCAACACACACACTTTCTTTGCTTCCTGCAAACAGCTTTCATTTTTTTTCCATATTTCATTTTCTTTTTGAAGGTAAATTTATTTCAGGTTCATGTGAGGATACAAACAAGCAGATCAAAATATTTGATTTTTTTAGGGAGCGACCCTCTTGTGGTTATGTCCCACAAATCAAAGGTGTGCCAAACATCTCCCCCCATGCCCATTCATTGAGAGCGCCTCCCCCCTTTCTCCTCCCCCTACCTCATTAGCCCTCCCACCAACTTGAATTGAAATGACTTTTTCACCTATGTGGGCAATGGAAAGCAATTATCCAATGTACTCAATGCTGATAGGAAGCCTGCGACTACCTGCTACGTGGCCACGTAGGCTTTCAAACGGGACCGCTGCACCCAAGTCCTTGTCATGGGCTCTGTTTACAAGAGATCCTAGATTAGGACACTGAGTCACTGTATGTTAGCCTCATTCATGTTTTTGTATAGACATGTAGTAAAAATCGAAGGCGACAAAGGGGAATTTGAATTTTATAAGGTTAAACTAGAAGAATGAGTGAATATTATACTGAAATACTTCATCTACTTTCACCTACAAAAATGGGTGTACTTCAGTTTGTACTTTGCATATACTTATGCAAAGTTACAGCTGAATACATTTTGCAAAACAAATAAGTCTTTAGGAATTTTCTGAATTACTTTATCTTCATGTTACGATTATGTATTATTCATAGTTATTACCATATAAAGTCATCTATATAAAACAATACTATCACTCATTAAGTACACTAAATGGAAGAAAGGATTTTTGATAAGAGAGATCAATCACTACAAAACAGGAATATTTCTCAGTTTCTAAGTTCTGATTTCAACATAACAAATCTCTTATTTATGGAATCCATACTTATTCTGAAATGTCAAACATAATTAAGATTTGAATTTTTATTTTGAAACAAATCCTTTTTAATTTCATAAAGGATATGTACGCTTAAAAAGGACAAAATAGAATTGCTTGTCAGGAATTAATTTCACTGCTATCAAAATTCTATTACTATGGAGCTTACAAAGTCTACCTAGCACATATTTTATAATCTTCAATGGGTCACATAAATCAGTTTGAAGGAAAAATATGCTTAAATTATATTTTGAATACATAAAGTACTTGGGAAAACATAAAAAGCTCTTTAAGGTGTTATTGTTGAAAATATTTTTAAGTGTAACTATTGAAAATAATTTTCTAAAATACGTGATAAAAGTATTTCACAACAAGAGAGAAGGCTAGTATACTTCTAAATTTAGATGAAATCTCTATAACTTGATAACATTAACTAGTTTTAAGTGGAAAATTCAGAATCATTTGGTATGCCATGATATTGTACAATATTGTACAATATTATACAATATTGTACAATATTGTACAATACCCACCTTTATGTAGTTCCTAAATATTTTCATTTTTCCAAGAAGTAAACCTATCCCTCTTGAACAACTATTCATTCCTTTCCTCCCTGTCGTCCCTGGTTCCTCCAGCAATTGTTCTTTTATATACAATGTTTTCTCATCATTTCTTCAAAGAGGTGGAACCAAATGTTAAATGAAGTATCACTATAAATGTTCAAATAGAAAATAATTCCTCATCTAAAATCTCCCAGGAGAAATGTATGTTAAAATTTAAGATATTTTTCTGAATTTTATAAATGTTGCATATAGATTACATATATATCTAGATATGTAAATTAAGCTGCCACTGGGATTTTTTTTTTCATTTTTAAAAATATTTCTTTTGTGTAGTAAAAGTATAAAGTGAGATCTACTCTCTCAAAAATTTTTCAAGTGTACCTACCATAGCCTTGTTGACTTCAAGGACAATATAGTACAGTAGATGTCTAGAACTTACTCGTCTTGACTAACTAAAATTTCACATCTACTGTTTAGTAACTCCCCATTTCCCTTCCCCCCAAGCCCCTGACAATCACCATTCTACTCTTTGATTCTATGGATTTCACTATCTTGGATCCCTTATATAAGTGGACTTGTGCAATATTTCTTCCTGTGACTGACTGATTTCACTCAGGTAGCATCCTCAAGTTTCATACTTGCTGTCACACATTGTAGAACTTCCTTCCTTTTTTAGGCTGAATGATCTCCATTTTATGTACCTATCAAGTTTTCTTTATTCACCTGCCAATGGAAATGTAGGTTGTTTCTACATGTTGGCTATTGTGAATGGTGCTGCAATGAACAGGGGAGTGGTAATAATCTCTTTGACATACTGATTTCAATATTTTAGGGGGGGTAATTCCCAGAAACGAAATTGCTGGATCATGTGGCATTTCTACTGTTTTTCACTTTTTAAGAAAACTCCAAATAGTTTTCTACAGCTACTGTATCATTTTGCTTTACCATCAGTAGTATGCAAAGTGTTTTGATCTCACTGACCCTTGTTATCTTTTTGTTTTGTTGTTGTTGTTCATAGTCATCCCAAAGGCTGTGAGGCAATATGATATTGGGGTTTTGGTTTGCATTTTTGTAATGGCTCAGTGAAACTGAGCATTTTTTCTTATACCTGATGGTCACCTGTGTATCTTCTTTGAAGAGATGTTTATTCAAGTCTTTCGTTCATTTCTAAGATCAAGTTATTAGGGTTTTTGTTTGTTTACTTGTTTTTTTGTTTTTGAGTTGCAGAAGTTTCTTATACATTTTAAAGATTAATCCCTTAGTAGGTATATAGTTGGCAAATATTTTCTCCCATTCTTGCATTTTTCACTCTTGTTTATTATTTTATTTGCTGTGCAGAAGCCTTTTAGTTTGTTGTAGCACCACTGGTTTATTTTTATTTTTGATGCCTTTTCTTTTGGTGTCTCATTCACAAGGTCATTGCCAAGACCAATATATTACTGAGAGGAAAGTTTATTGCACCTAACTGTATAAAACAGAATAAACATCTGAACTACATAATCTAACTTTATACCTTAAGGAGCTAGAAAACAAAGAACAACCATCCCTACTAGGTCACACATTCCCAAACATTTAGAAATATATTTTATGTATTAATCAGTTTACTGGGTTTTGAGGCAGGAACACAGAAATGGAAGATGGAAGTCTTCTTTCTCAATAACTTATGGCTTAATAGAGTGAGCAGTTTGGAGACAGATTGATTTTACATGCAGTGGAACTTCTATTACTTGACTACTTGAGGTGGTATAACAAACTAGTCAACATAAGAAATTAGACCTACTGTGCTGATACATACATGTGGTGCAAGTCCGGTCTGTGAAAATTAGGTCAACTTAAGGAGGTGGTCAATAACGGAGGTTATATCATATATTAAAATAATAAAATAATTGAGGTTATATCATATATATAAAATTGTATTATAAAATAGAGTAGTACAAAGCTATTTAATGCTCATAAAAATATTCTAGGTGTAGTATGGGAGCAGAGGTTATCAAAATGAGGGGGAATTGAGATATGGCTTTAGAAGGTACACATTCGAGACATGGAGATTAGATATGTAGGAAAGGGAAAAACATCCAATTTCAACACTTTATTCAGAATATTATTGGGAAAGGAATCACTTAACCCTATAAAGTGGGACAAATTATTAAAGTAATTCAGAAGTTATATGTAGAAGATCATGATAGTCTTCTCCTGTGATCCAGTGTGACTTCTTTGATGGCAAAAACTACAGCACCTTACAAACTCTGTATTTTTGTTTTTGTTTTATGTTTTTAGACAAGTTTTTGCTCTGTCACCCAAGATGAAGTGCAGTGGCATGATCGTACTCACCATATCCTGGCTCCCCTGAGCTCAAGTGATCCCCCCCACCTCAACTTTCCAGGTAGCTAGGGGCCATAAGTGCATGTCATCACATCTGACTAATTTTTAATTTTTTTGTAGAGATGAAATCTCCCTCTATTGCCCAGGCTGGTCTCGAACTCCTGGCTTCAAGCAATCTTCCTTCCTTGGCCTCCCAAAGTACTGGCATTATAGATGTGAGGCTCTACATCCTGCTGTATTTTTATTTAGTTATGTAATAGATACTCAACTGACACTGAAGGAAAAGACAAAGGCAACCATTCACCATGGAGTTACTGAGTCCCCTCACATGCAAGAAGATCCCTGGTTTTTAGAAATTCCATCAGGAGCAGATGCTCAATGTCACTGCCTTGCCATTCCTCTGCTTTCAGTCTGGCGTGAGGGTGTGATGTCGTCTAAATAAACCAAACTCATTGGCTGTGGAAGACCCTTCTGTAGCTAAGCCTTTTTATTCTCTGCCCTTGCTTGTCTTAAAACCTAATGAGAACGTTAGATTTATCAAGCCATCTAGCACTATTGAATGGAAAATTCCTTCATATGACATCTGTTCTGTTATAGTATTTCTAATGTCAGTGACTTTAAAATGATGACCTTTTAATTGAATATTTGTGGAATGGCTTTTTTTATAGAAAAGGAAGGAGACAATTCCAAACCATTGTTTTTCTCTTAAACTTTAGAAAAATTCAGAGTTATTAGGAAGGTGGAAAGGTGATTTTACTTCTGTTTTCTGATACTTATGTGTTTTCTCCCCTATGGCAGTGTCTCAATAAATTTGAAAAAGCAACCAGAAACAAAGTTGTCCCTAGAGCTACAAATCCATGAGGAGCCCTATGACATTTATCAAAATAAGTACAATTGTGAATTTTTTAAAAAAAGTTAAATAAAGCAGGTGAAAGCTTTCTTTTCTGGTTTGGCCCTATCCTCTGGTTGATTGGTCAGGAATGATGATGTCATTCATCATCTTTACTTCAGCTCCTGGGATGAAACCTTCCAGAAACACTGACAGGAGCAGAAGGACAACTTTTCCCTTTTGTCTCTTCTAAAACTCAGTCATGGCTAATTTCCCTGTGGTGAAAGGAGCAAACATGAAATCCTAAATGGATGCTGCTTCATACACACTCTCCCGTTTACACCTTCTGGATGCCAACACTTACTAAAGTAAACCATCATCAATTCACAAAGATGGAATCATGAAGGAGTGTTGTACATGTAACTAAAAAAACATGCTCGCTCCAGAACAGATTAACTGACTTAGGAAGACTGCTTTTAATTTAGAACCATCACCGAAAAACCACACTGTGACTTTAGTTTTAAAGGGGAGATAATTATATTACCATGCCATGCTGTTATGGTCTAAAATATGAATCTTCAATTTTTCTTTAAGCTTATTGTCTCAGGAGCTTGAATTTTTATCTTTGATCAGTTTGAAAACTCCTGCTATCATCCTGGGCAACATTAGCTGTAGCCTAAAGGCTATGTATTAACTTTTCAAGTATATTTGAATCTTAAGCTGTTAACTATCAAAAATAGACAAAGCAAGAAACAGCTTAAATGTAAAAGATGTGTAGCATACAGAACATTCAGTATATTTTCTGGGATGTACAAAGAAGACTTAAATAATGAAGTGGGTAGCACATTCATGGATAGGAAGGCAGAATATTATAAAGATAGTTTTTCTTTTAAATTAAAAGTGTGGATCCCCCTGATGCAATGGTGCATTTCAAAACTAATAAGAAAGTAGTATAATTGTGATGGATGTGTTACTTAGTTCAACGTAAGGATTTCACCTTGTATATTGAAGCAGTACCCTGAACCCCATAAATGCATCAATGTACAAAGTTAGAATTTAATAAAAAACAATTATAAATAAATAAAATAGAAGTGTGAATTAAAGTTAGTTTATCATTATAGTTTGAAAACATTGTTCTTAAGTTCATATTGAACAATATAAACATTTAATGTAAAATAAAACAATCTAGAACAATTTCTAAAATGTTGCAATTGGATGCAGTCTCAAGATTAAATGGAATAAACAGTATGAACTGAGAGAAACTTAAAATAAACTTAATTATATAATATTTTAAATACAAAAATATCAATGGATGTTAATAATTATAATTGGAATAATTTCATAACTCTATTTTCAACAAATACATTTCGATTGCATGACAAACCATATCCATTGTTTCAGCTGGTTTTAAAGGGCTTAATGAACAATATGTAGTCTAAAAACTTAGAAAAAAAATATATGTACTTTCTGTCAGAAATTATTCTTATTGTGAAATTAGTGATAGAGGACACAAAGGAAAAACAGATGGAATGCATAATTGCTGTGAGAAGCTTTATTATGGCAAGATAAAAGAAAAGGCAAATTATGAAATGGCATACATTAATAATAGTAATTGGAAGAAAGTATTATGGATTTGTAGTTAATATTTTTACCATAATACAATTAAAGTAACGTATCACTGACTCATGTAAATGAAAATATATATTAAATAATTTTAAAATAATGAAATACAAAAGGTTAAAAGGTCAGCAAATTCTGTACATTTTTATTAGCAAATACTACATGTTTGTCGTGGATAAGAAATTCAAACAACCCACTTTTTAAAAAGTAAAACAGATATTTAAAAGAAATTATACAAAATATGAAGAAGGATGTGATAAAGAGGTATTTTTTTAATATTGACCTTGGGAAATAAATAGGAACAACTTTCTAGAAGGAAATTTAATATTATTTGTCAAAAAATATAAAGTATGAATAGCTATACACTACAGTCTAGAACTTTTAAAGACATTATGCATAAAAGTGTTTACAGCAAGGTACTTTCAATAGTCAAATTTGAGAATAAGATTCAGAACTGTTTAAGTTATTTAGCAAGTCAAACTAGATGCAGACAGATTTGAATAATAAATGTACACACTCTATCAAAAGAAAAACATTCAAATATCACATATATCAGTATCAGCTATGGTGGAAGGCCCATCAAATACCCACGACAAGGAAATAACTAACATTTGATCACTTATTTTCCTACTTCTTCTCAAAGAGTTTTTCCTAAATTTTCAAGAACAAGGAGCATATGATCTTTTCAAACTGGGCAAGAAAACATGATAAGCAAAAGGAATAGAGGAAGAATGCTAATGGCTTTAGTATAATAAAAATACTTTAATATATCTTCTTATAAGTAAAAATATTAAATAAAGTTCAGTTTTTAGTCTTCAGTAATTAACTAATGTCTTTTATTTATTATAATAAAAAAGGCATGCTTTTGCTACCTGACACAATTCTAAATACCACTCATATGACTAAGTAGGTGAGAATGAAAATATTTTTCAACATTTTAGATTCACGGATTCTACGAAATATTAAAATATAATTATAAAACTACAACTACTTAAAGTTTTCTTGAGCAGTACAAGTGAAAAAATACTGATGGAATCCATAAATAGCACATACCTTAAACACTGCCTTTGACACGTGACTGTCAGCCTGGGTTCTCAAGAACATGTGGCCTAAGGGGATGATTGAGATTAATCTTTATTTAAGAGATGCAGTGTCAGGCTAACAAGAGTAAGGAACAAGGAAACTAAGAATTTTACGGAGAAGAAGAGAAATTATGCAAACGGATCATTACTGCGCTGGCCAGTGTTCACTTTCAGCCCTTGAAACGGAAGTGAACTTAGGTTCATTATGTTGTCATCACCCCAGTGGACAATGGCAGAAGTCGCACAAAAGCTAAACCTCGCCGCTTCCCACAGAAGCCACACCCTTTTTCAGACACGCATGCGCACACACAAACATTTTCTTGCCTTCTGGTGGTTTCTTGGGAAGCCAGACCTGCTTCCTTCTATTGCAATGCTTTATTCACGTTCAGAAGGAAAGAAAGAACTAGATCTAAGAGCAAATGGCTGGCTAGCCTGTCAGTGGCAGTTAAGGTTTACAGCAAGGCTGTGTGGCAAAGGTCAGCCTCAGCAGTAGCTGAGAAGTCAAAAGCTAAGGGTGTTCCTGAAGTGTGAGGAGCTGCAGATATCAAATACGACAGCGGCCCTCGGTGTGCTTAACCTGCTGCAGTTTCTTCTATGGAAACAAAACTTGAAACTCATACAGCAAACCTTCAGCGAACCTCATTCGTCCTGCCTCCTCTCCCTTCTCCCTTTGGAGTCAACATTTTCGAGGTATTTATCGCACATCACTGAGACGCCTCTGAACTCTCTATTCCCTTCTGTTAATTACTCCAGACGCATTATATCAATTTTTTAAAAAATACATTGGGAATGCTCATCTTTTGTTTCCACCACTCTTCTACTGTTCCTCCCTTTTGTTCTTGCTTTTCTCTTTTGCAGCTTAGCTTCCCATTTAAAAAATCACCCTGGCATCGCTTCTCTGCTCTTATATCACAAATGCCTGGCACGGCTAGCCACTCCTTTTTTCTTCAGCATCACTTTTCTGGCCTGATTATTTCTTCCTGTGTTGCTCCAGCCTCTCTGGCTATTTTACCTCTGATTTTTGGGTTCCTCACTTCTGCTCAGTTTCTAAACTCTGTCCTGCTGCACGGCTTTGTCCTGATACACAGTGAGGGTGGAAAACTATTTGTGTACATGAGCTGACTATTCCCTGCCTGTCTCCACTGCCTGTAGCCATGTTTTTCACCCCAACCACAAGCTGTTATTGTGGTTTCTCAGCAAAAACAGCATCTGACCTTTCTCTGGGCTTTTGCACTATCTGTTCTCTCTGCCTAGAAATCTTTTATTTACAAATCTTCAAAAGACTTTTATTTCTTTCCCTTGAACTCTAGGTCTAAAGTTTAAGTATCATCAGAGAAGATCTCCTCAATCACTTACCTACAAGATTTCCCATTTCAAGTGCATTGTCCAGGGTATTTTCCTTTTTGGCATTTGGAAGCCTCTTATTCTCTTGTTGGTTGGTCCGCCAGCGTGGGATCTAGCTATGCCCGCTGGAAGACTGCCTGTTGAGAACACCGCATTGCCCGTTTAGGAGAGTCTGTGAAGGAGTGTGTGTATAACAACGCCTCACTCTCACTAGGCATCCAATGAATATCTCTTAGTGAATAGCACTAACAAAATTAGAAGGGATTTTCACTGACCTGATAATCCACAATTATAAAAAGAGGGTGCCAGGGTTGTTAGGAGCGTGTGAATACTGTGGGAGAGCACTCTCATATGTGAAGTTGGAGTCTGACTTTTTTTTTTTTTTTTTGGGCTGGGGCCGGGTTTGAACCCACCACCTCCAGTATATGGAGCTGGTGCCCTACTTTGAGCCACAGGTGCCGCCCAGAGTCTGACTTGTTTTAAAAATGTATTCTCCAAATTTATATTACTTAAACCTATATATGCTCCTTGATCAATGGTACATAATGGCCATTAATCAATTAATGATTGACACTTTACAATATAGTGCATTATGCTTATAACAGTAATATTTTGCCTATGAGCAAAAATGGCTCACTCTGTAAGGCCTTCATTTACAGTTTTGTGATATTCGGTTGTTGTAATAAATAATTACATTGATATTAGTCGCAAAATGAGAAAAATTTTAAACATATGACCAGATGCAGCTGAAACACAGCGTACACCCCTCATGCATATAATAGATAAGAAACTCACCGGAGGTACCCCAGAGGAAAAACAGAATACATTATATGATAGTATTTTTATGAAGCTGACTCTGGTCTACATATACACACTGGTACCAAGGATCTTAGCTTGGTGTGAAAACACGAGAGAAGGTCTGACAATTAAGTTAGTGAACACATCCTAGAAAAAGTGCTACATACCTCATTGCAGAATATCACTACAGCCACCTTCAAAATACTCCCCTTGGGAAGCTATTCACTGAAACCAGCACCTAGTCCACACTTCAAAGCAATCTTGGAACTCTTTTTCTGGAATGGCCATCAGAGCTGTTGTCATATTACCCTTGATATCCTGAATGCCATCTAAATGTCTTCCTTTCAATATTTCCTTTATCATTGGGTAAAGAAAAAAGTCACTGGGGGCAAGATGAGGTGAGTAGGAAGAGCATTTCAATACAATTGTTTGTTAACTGGAAAATTTCCCCACAGATGGTGCCATGTGAGCTGGTGCATTGTCGTCAAGCAAGAGCCATGAGCTTCAGATTTTTTTTTTTTTTAATATATACATATATGTCTTAGGATGTCATGTGATAAAAATTTATTTATGGTAACCTCTGCCAGGGTTTGTTTTACTTCAACCTTCACTCTCATCTCTTGATGGAAATTTATTCACTGTACAAAAACTTTCAGTTAGAAGGGGTTTTCTCTAGGAATTTTAAAGAAATTGTTCCACTATCTCCTGACTTCCAAGTCTGCTGCTGAGAAGTCTACCATCAGTACTAATGATTGCAATTTATGGGTGATTTGTGTTTTCTCTCTGCTATTTTGACTGCCTTATTTGTTTTTGGCTTTCTAAGTGACAATAAATTAGTGTTGTATGAACTTACGACAGAAAGCCCGAAATTTCTAATTGTTCTCTGAAAAGAGAAGTTATTGTCCTAAAAAAGTCATAATAATTTCTTTTCTTAAGAATGCAAGGCTAAGAATGAGACATAAGAATCATAGCCCCCAGGGCCCTCTGGGTCACTCTGTGCAGGGAGTGAAGATATGATTATCTTCCTGGCTTTACAGCCATGAATCACCCAAGGGCTAGACTCACCCAGATGTTACATCTTGTCCTCCGCTAAAGTTACTATTCCTAGACCTTTTCTGTGGTACGTTCTAGTAATAATTCAATGTCTTTTTCTCTGCTTCTTGTCACTGTAGCCTCCCGGAATTGCTCTAGCTTCTTGCAGTCACTCCTGTGGTGATAGATTTAGACCCTTGATTCTATGTTCCAAAGTACAGGCAAAACCCTTGAGGCCATCTGAGGCCAACTATCTTGACATGAGCAGAAGCTATGAGCAAATACGAGCATAACTGAGACGTATTTCTTTTCTCCATCCAAAAAAAGACTATAGATAATAGCTTGGGAAAAAATAACTTTCCAATCTGCAAATTTACATTGAATATTTAATACCATATAAATCAGTTTGTTCAGTCTCAAAGTGCACACTCTCTTCCAAAATTGCACTTCCCAATTTAGCATTGGTACCAGAATATTTCTTGAATCTTTGGTTAAATACGAAGAGCCATAATGACTCATGTTTTAAGAATATATGTACTTTAATGTCATGAATCCAATAGTTAAAAAGTCATCATGAATATATACCCTCATTCAGGCCTAAGCTGATGAGTTTAATCTGAGGTACAGTTTTAATTTGTATCTATGATACACATCTAATTTAGAAGTCTCTCAAATGTGACTTTAAAAAGAAAAAAATTATGGGTTCTTTTGTGGCTCAATCTCTGTTCAATGTCACATTCAAAGGAATGACTGGTAAACTCATGAAACCTATAGTTTTCATTTAAACATGTGCTTCATGTAAAAATTCTTCCTTAAGATCTTTAATTTATTCAGGAGACCTTTTGTAAATAATATCTTTGAAGTATTTAGAATTGGTTCTATGGGAAATAAATTTTGAGTGTCAAACAATGCCTGATTACTACATTTTGGGGTGAGAGATTATTCCTAATTTAAGAACTCTGTGTACCTTCACGGTAAATAAAATAAGATGTGGTGCCTTTCCAAAGAGATCAGAGCTTAGGGAAAGAGAGAGAACGAAGATCAACATTAATAGTACTAATAAGTTATATTGTATGTATTTTTCACAGTAGTTTATAGAAACCAATAAAAGAACTCAAAAACTAATTTTTTTTTTTTTTGTAGAGACAGAGTCTCACTTTGTCACCCCTGGTAGAGTGCTATGGCATCACAGCTCACAGCAACCTCCAACTCCTGAGCTCAGGCGATTCTCTTGCCTCAGCCTCCTGAATAGTTGGGACTACAGGCGCCTACCACAACACCCGGCTATTTTTTTGTTGCAGTTTGGCCAGAGCTGGGTTTGAACCCGCCACCTTTGGTATGCCTGCCAGTGCCCTACCCACCCATCCACAGGAGCTGCCCTCAAAAAACTAAATTTTAAATGAGTTTGAAATTATGAAATTTTTCTTAGAAGAAAAGATAATAAGATTTAAAAGATGATCAAGAATGACTAGGGAGAATGATGGCCTTTCTGGGGAGATAGAGCAGGCTGTGGAGAAGCACAGCCCTTTCAAAAATAGCACACTGATTTGGAAGGTACATACAATAGTATAATACAGCGATGGTGGAGGCTGCTTGTGAGGGAGTGGCAAGAAATGATGTCGAAAGATAAACAGGGATCATATTCTAAAGGGCTTCTGTTTAGCTTATAAAGTTAAGTTTTACCCTTGATTGCAGTAATCATGTTAAATTCAAGAGAGTAGCAGAATATTTGCATTTTAGAGCAAAATCATTTTGTTAGTGCTGGGGACATGAAGCCCGGGTGTTGGGATAAGAATTGTTGGGCCAAGCAGAAGATGTGGCTGGGAATCATTCTAAAGTTTCCAGGCAAATATAAATGGGATCTAGCATTAGCATCTGGGAAAACATGCTTTCAGGTTTGAGTAATACCCAGGATCATGCAGAAGACTTCCCGGGTAGTGTTTTAAATCTCTGTCATTGAGATATTTCGCAATGCACTTTGAAGCAGCGTAATAGAGGTATCTTCATTGAGAAACATGTCTTCTTCTGCAGCAGGATGCTGGAGTTCACTGGATTACAGTCTCCATAAGGCTATGAGCATATTGACTCCTTTGTTAAATCTCAGAGAAGCTGGGATTTCTGGGCCTGAACACATCTCATACTCTTTTTAGGTAATTTGTGAGCAATTGACTCTCCTATCACTACGGGTCAGGTGGTAAGACAGGACTTTGACTCATATGCTGTAGCTTAACTGGGTTTGAGCCAAGTCAAATTACTTTCTCCATCTGTGGTAAGAAAAGCTTGAATAATAATTGAGAAGACTGCTTTATGGAAAAATCTATTTGCTATGTAAATATAAAAACACTATATGGTATAGTTAATGTTATAATAGTAACCATTTTTTTTGCAAATGGAGGCAGGTGGTTTGAGTAGTTTGGCTTATGAATAATAAATTAGGGAAGTCTCATATGTCAACCAATCTGAAATTCAGAAATGAAGGGGATGTTTTGATTAGCTCTGGCAGAGACTGGTTTGCTGGTATACAATGCCATTTTTGTTTTACCCAGGTGTGTGGTCAGACCACATTTTCTAGATTCTTTGTAGTTTAATATATAAAAAGACTATGTGTTGATCTTTAAAGATCCTCTTCTTTCCAAAAAGCATGCACTAGTTTGCAATCCCACAAACAGGCATCAGTGTACCCCCCAGAATAATTTTACCATAAGAACATTTGCACTCAAATGTTTACAGGAGCTTAACTCAGAACCGTGAGTATTTGTGGATGTTCACAGTTCTCCAAATGATTTGGAGAACACTCTCCTAAATATCTCAAGAATGAAGAAACAAGCGTCCCATGTACTCAGTACTAATCTGAAAATAATAGACTAAGAACTACAGGCCCTCATGAGAGAAAATCACAATTAAACTCAGGAAGTGGGGGAGAAAAAGGGACATGATGAGCTCCCACCTCTTGGGTGCAGCAGAGAGGTATACGGCACACTTCCTGGGTGAAGGACTCAGCTACCTCTCAGCTGTGGACTTTACCTTACAAATGCAAGTAATATAACCTAATTGTATGTTCCCTCATATTAACCCATTTTAAAAAACACAGTGTGCTATGAAAAAGACAAAAAAATAAACAAAAAATCACTTGCATGTTGAGCAATGGAAGATAAGAAGAAGTGATATGAAGCACCTCTCCGCCTGGCCTATAACAAGCCCGCACTCGTGACCCATGACTCTTCCATATCATCAGGGAATGCAGAGGACTGCAGTGCCCTAGAATGTGAAGGAGACTTGGGGAAAGCAGTCTGGATCCTGGAATGATTACTGAGAACAGATGTACAGATTAGGCACATTCACTTTGAAATTTAAATGTGCAAGAAATACATTTTTATTGTGCAAACTACTGGCATCAGTTTTTGTTTTGTTTTGGCTAACATAAATACAGTTACTACTTGAGCTCAGATAATGTAAACTGCTTACTGCCCTGAGGTTTCTGAAGTATGCAAGAAGCTCTATTACAGGGCTAGCCCTACACAAAGACTGCCTCTCCTGCCAGAGGTACCTCTCTGTGATGGGCAGCTGTTTGTCAAAATTGTGAATGGTTTGAGATTTTTGCTTTCCGTGCCCACTGGTAAGTTAGTGGGCCACAATTTTATAGATGCTGGCAGTGGACATAAGACTTCTGGATGAGAAAAAGGATTTTACTCATGGCATAGCAGGTAGCATCGCATGCATCAGATAGTCTTGTCCCCAACTTCCAGGGTGGTGATGCATATGTGGGCCTGGATGAATTCTGCCCATGCAGAGTTTTGCCAAAGCTGAGGAACTTTTAGCTTAGGACCCTCCAAGCTTCCTAAGGGAACTGCCAGCAAACTGCCCAACTTTGCCCCCGAGAGAGGCATTAATCTCTAAATCTGCCTCTGTCGCAAAGGCTGACATTATTTGTCTCTCCAAGGCTGTTTGCTAAACAAACCTCCTTAAAAAGATAGTCTGGGACAAAATATGATAGAAGATGTGCAGAAATGCCATGGAGAATTATCTCTCGATGTGTGTTAGGCTCCAGCTTGGATCATCACAGAGCAAATCATAAAAACATCCGACGAGGGAGCAGTTAGGAGAATTTAAAAGCTGCTGATTTTGTTACTTCATTTTCAGGGATGAGGAAAAAGATGCAGGAGAACAACTGGCTTGCCCCAGGCCACATAGAACCAGTGGGAACTCTGTGTCCATTCTTTGTATCTTGCTCCAAGAAGAATCACATCTGGGTTCACACGCATGTGTGTGTGGCTGATTTAATTCACAGAGCCACCCAGTTACATTTTGTTTTAAAGGCAGTCATGTGGAGGCAGTTGGGTAGAATGGTCTGTGATGGGAACTGGGGAATCTGTACTCTCATTACAGTCCTGACAATAACAGTTGGATGAAACCACTTGTGTCTGACCACCTTTAGGGGCAATTAACTGTTTTCTTCTCTTCTTTCAGATTACTTTGTTCTGATTTCTATTATGTTAAGGTTATATCTGCGTGTATCTCTCACATTTGATCTTGTATTTTTTAAAAGCAAGAACTGTTCCTAAAAAAATTATCTCAGTAGATTAAAAAGCATATATGCAAAAAATGAGGTTTGTGACGATGTATTCCAGCTCTTCTATTCTATGCTCTAGGCTATGATTTATGCCATATTTCGGTTATCATATTTAGTTGCCTCACCAAAAAACTGGATAACTTACTTTTTCCATTTGTGTTTTGTTACCTTGAATTGTAGGCTCAGGCTCCCAGAGATAATAACTAGTTGCTAGAATATGTACCTTGTCTCTTCCGTTTCACATTAATGATACAATTGGTGTAACTAATCACAGCACTAGCATTATATATCTGCAGTTGGTTTATACTCCTTTCAGGAAGGAGATTGCTAAATTAGAAAAACAAGACAAAGAAAATATGATTTTTCATAAATTCTGAGAAACATTATTACCATGTGAACTATGGCTTATATATTGTGAAGTTCCTATGAGACCCTGATGTTATGGTGGGCCTAAAACCTTCTGTCCTACCCCCCCTTACATATCTACACTCACTCAGAAATTCCATTTGCTCAAATGTAACTGAAGATAAACAGGTACAAACAAAGGCAAGAATTTAAAGGTTAGGATGTAATTACAATAAGTGACAACCTCTGATTTCTCCAGATTATTCAACGACATCCATCTTCCCCAGACAATACTCCAGTTTGTCCCTATGTGTGCCTATTTTCAATTCCTTCCTCTAATCATACCAAGAAAAATTCTATTAGTTCATTATTTATGTTAATTCATAGATTATACAGTAGTGATAATGATATTTAAATAAAAACATATGGATGTAAGTACATACTTGTACTTTGAACATAAAATATGTCTTCAAAAGTAACTATGGGTTGACAAGATTATGTTTGATTCACATTTTCTTGATACTTATCTATTTATAAAAGTTTTTACTGGAAACCCAAATTATTTATGTAACTAGAATAACAATAAATTTTTACCTAAGAAAATAATCTAGATCACAAGTGGTGAATATAAAGTATGTATAAGGCTTTGTTTCTTAGCAGTTGTTAGTAAAATGACATGACATAAACTCTGTAGTCGATGTATCAATGCTGGTCAACACCCCCAAATATCTACAGTCTGGTTCTCAGGGTCTGTGAACATGTTAGTTTACTTGGCAAAAGAGGATTAAGATTACAGGTTGAATCAAGGATGTTCATCAGTTGGCTTTAGAATAGGGAGATAATGCTGCATTACCCAGGTAAAGCCAAAGTTATCACAGGGTCCTTCTCACGGACAGAGGGAGGCAGGTGATGAATCAAAGAGATGGCAGCATTAAGAAGCATCTCTTTGAATTTTCTGGCTTTGGAGATGGAAGGAGGTGTCTGAGCCAAGAACTGCAGACAGCTTTTGGAAGTTGGAAAATGCAAGAAAACTGATTCCACCCTGGAGCCTCCAGAAAGAATATAGCTTAGCCTACACTTTGATTTTAGCCCGGGGAGACTGATTAGTCTTCTGACCTACAAAACTATAAGATAATAAATTTGTGTGGTTAAGCCCATAAATCTGTCATAGTTTTTTCACAGCAACAACATGACACTAACTCAATCTTTGTGTAGATTGACTAGAAAGTAAGTTCAGGACAATCTGAAGGCTTCTGCAAAAGAGATAGAACACAGGTGTTTGCCTTGGTGCATAGGAATTTTGTACTAATTGGCACGTTCTCACCACTCCCTCTATTTTGCTAGTTCCTTCCTCCTAAAAAGCAGAGTATATTTTTACTAGCCTTGCCTTTGGATTTGACCCTGCTTTGGCTAATATGACGAAGTGGAGAAGTGAGAGGAGGCTGCATCAGAACAGATCTTAAGAAATATTCCCCTAGTCCCTGAGAAGGTTGGGTCACATAGAAAAGTGGCCAATTACCTGAGTCAAGTTCAGCTCAGGTCAGCCCACCTCGGGTGACCCTGAAACATGCGACGAAAAATAAATGATGCTAATTTGAAGACACGGAGTGAGTTCTGGAGTTCTTTGTTACACTGCAACAGCAAACTCATACAGCTCCTTTCGGAGACTTCTTGTTCTATTCCGTTTCTTTTTCTGTGTGTGATAAAATGATGCATCATAGCAACTGTCATGCTATAATGACCAACTTTTCACTGGGAGACCTAAATCTGGAAGCTGCTAAAGCTCAGTTCTTCCCACCAGGAATCTTCCCTCTAGACTGACAATCCACAGTCTTCTCGTTTTTCTGCTTGAGAAAGGTCAGGTTTTTATTAAACATGCCTGCCCTCAGCGTACCCTGAGGAACTAAGATCTTTATTTTCTGGGTTTTGGTGGAGAGTATGCTATTTTAGTCAGCATTTAAATGTCATTTCTATACCTTAATCCTCTTTGCTGATATCCTGGATGCCTGCCTATGTTATATATATTCTTTCTGATAAAGTTTCTGAAATTAAATGGTGCCAGCTGAGAAGCAAAGTCTTTCGCTATCGCTGAGGTAAGCATTGGAAATGGAGGAATATTTAAAACATTTTCAAAGTTTCTCTTTAGCATCAGAGGAAAGAAAAGCCTCTTCCATAAGTTTCTGAACCTTCTTATATTTAGTTCAGTGGCCAGTCTACTATAAGACATCTCCACCATAAGATATTTGTGGTGGATAAATATAAGACACAATTTGCCTCCAAATTATTTAGTGTATTTATAGTGATAATATTCCATTCTTTTACCTTAAGGGGCTTGGAAAAATGAAAAGTGAACAAATTGGTTGAGATAACAATTGAATAGTTTGAAAAAATGGTCATGCTCTCAAATTGGGCATTTTAAATTACTGAAAAATTTCCAAATTTCATAGAACAGTGGGAGAAAAAAAGCATGCATATAATAATAATAATAATGATGGAAAAGATGGCAAGCCCAAACCAATGGTGAGATATTGAACTTCTGATGTGTTCTTCCATTGTGCCCTAAATCCTATAAATATAGGATCGTATCTGTGCTGACTGGTGTGTTGTCTGCAGTCATTAGCACAGAGCGTGAAACACATGTCAACGATCAGTAAGTATTTGGTGTCTTTGAGTCAGTGAATGTCTGAGTTGTACTTTAGATACCACAGGCCAGGTGTGTGTAAAATTGTTTCTACAAAAATGGAGCTTCCACTGACTATACCATGGTGAGGGTTCTTTCTTTTTACTTGTAAAGAAAAAGAAAGTAACTGTAAAAATGGATGGACAGGAGACTACGTGAGGCAAGAATTGAGAATCAAACAAAACCCTGGAAGAGTATGTCCACTTTCAACCTTTGCCCACATTGCCCTAATGAAGAGCCAAGTAAATTAAAAGTAACAGTTGCCAAGAGAGCTGGACACAGAGGTGCAGACAGGCACAGATTTTACAAACAAGGGAAAGGCAGATGTTTGCTATTCATGATTTCAATAATAAGGTCATAGGATATTTGAAAGAAGTATAACTATTACTGTAAAACTTGCAGCAGACACAGTGTATTATTATAAACTCTAAGCTAGCAGATAGCAGAGAAACAGGGATGAGGAATTTGGTGTTTCTTTTTAACATTTTCCCTCCTGGCACGTCATGATCACATTTGTGTGTCTAGAGTCCAAGGATGAAGCGAAGGATGTTCTTATTGTCCAAAAGGAAAGATAACATATTCTGAAAGACAGAGGTCATATGTTGGCATCATCCTGACTGACTATGCATTAGATCAGATAGCAAATTAGATATTGATAGAACTATTTTGAACAGTCGATAAGCTTTCTGATGATTGATAGCTTTACACTGCCTGGTAATGTCAATGCTGGCATTTAGAAACTAGAGAAAGAAAGTATAATGTAATATTCTCTTTGCAGAATCTTTAAGTGTAATCTAGACTCAAAGTTTCATTACGTAGATAGCAAGAATTACAGAGTTGACTTTCATAGGGATGAGGGAAAGGAAATTAAAATATCATCCTTTGCTTTGTGTACAAAGCTGTCCTTCCAACCACCCTTCAATCTGAATCAGAGGGCAAAGACATCAAGTGCTTTGAAGTTCTGCTATGAAGGGGAAAAAAGCGGTTCATAGAAGCAGTCAATAAAATTGTACCCTAAAGAATAAAAATAAATGAAATGCAGAGCAAATGGTTCTTTTCATTAGGGGACTGTTTCTGGTAGGACGTTCAGATTGAAACAAAGTGCTCAGAAAACCACAAGATACATCACTGTCCACTTCTAAATAATATTTTCTGAAATGTAATCAGGAAAGTGGAAGATGGTGAAAAGAAAGCACTCCACCTTCCGTAACAGCCTCCTTCATTCTCCAACATCTTTCACCCTCCATGTTATCATTTATGAAAAACTTTTTTCTAAGTTTAATCAATCAATCAATCAATTAAATACTTGTTTATTCACTCATCCATTTTTTTCGATCAGCACGTGTCAACATTGTTAAAGTGGGCAATGCTATAACAAGGCTGCAGTGGGTAAAACTGAAACAAATTCTTACCTTCCTAGAGTTTATCCATCGGTGGGAGAAGACAGATGATTCTCAAATAAATAAGGAAAGCACTTGGGAAATCTTTTTTTTTTTTTTTTTTTTGGAGACAGAGCCTCAAGCTATTGCCCTGGATAGAGTGTCGTGGCATCCACAGCTCACAGCAACCACCAATGCCTGGCCACCTTTTTTTTTTTTTTTTTGGTTGCAGCTGTCGTTGTTGTTTGGTGGGCCCTGGCTGGATTCAAACCCGCCAGCTCAGGTGTATGTGGCTGGCGCCTCAGCCCGTTGAGCCACAGGCGCCGAGCCAGCACTTGGGAAATCTATTGGTGATCAATGTTAAAGTAAATAAAGTCAGTAAAGAAGTTAGGGAATATCATGAGGTGAGAGTTTCTATTAGAAAGGCAGATGAAATATAAGATGTTCAATTATGTTTGAATTTTAATTAAAAAAACACAAAGAATCATCTTAATGTAATTATTTTAGTATAAGTATTGCTAGACGAACAAAGGGAAAAGTGTTTGCAGATCAGGTCATAATGGATGTGAGCCAATGATGTTATAGTCTTGTACAGGATTTGATGATGTAGAGCAAATATGCTAAGGAGAGATATAAAAGGATGGGAAAATACAAATTGGAATTTTAGATGGGAAAATTAAAATGTCTCAGATGAAAAAATATACTGGATGGGATTAATGGTAGATAAGACATTTCTGAAGAAAACTTTAGTGAATTTAAAGACACAATAGATACAATCCCAAATAAAGCATAACAAGGAAAAAGTGAGTATAGCATCAGTAAACTGTGGGACAAATTTGGGTGACCTAATATAAACATAATTGCTTTCCCTCTAAGAAAGGTACAGCAATTAAGAAAGAAGAGCTTTTAAAGTCAAACACTTTCCAAATGTGATGAAAAGTATAAAACGGTGACATAGAATCTCAACAAACCTCAAGAACAAGAACCCACCGATGGACATTATAATTGAAGTGCCTTAAAAATAGTAATAAAAATACCATTTCAATGCAATGCCTACTAAAGCTCCATTGTCATATTTTAAAGACCTTGAAAAAATAATACTCCATTTTATATGGAATCAGAAAAAAACCTCGAATAGCCAAGACGTTAATTAGAAATAAAAACCAAGCAGGAGGGATCATGCTACCAGACCTGAGACTGTACTATAAATTGATAGTGATCAAAACAGCATGGTATTGGCACAAAAACAGAGAGGTATATGTTTGGAACAGAATAGAGAACCAAGAGATGAACCCAAATACCTACCGCTATTTGATCTTCGATAAGCCAATTAAAAACACTCAGTGGGGGAAAGACTCCCTATTTAACAAATGGTGCTGGGAATCCTGGCTGGCGACCTGTAGAAGACTGAAATTGAATCCACACCTTTCACCACTAATGAAGATAGACTCACACTGGATTAGAGATTTTAAACTTAAGACATGAAACTATAAAAATACTAGAAGAAAGTGCAGGGAACACCCTTGAAAGCTTTGGCCTGGACGAATACTTTATGAGAAGGACCCCTAAGGCAATGGAAGCAGTATTTAAAAAACACTACTGGGATCTGATGAAACTAAAAAGCTTCTGCATGGACAAGAGTACAGTAAGTATAGCTAACAGACAGCCCTCAGAATGGGAAAGAATATTCGTGGGCTATGCCTCCGACAAAGGTTTAATAACCAGAATACACAGAGAACTCCAACGTATTACCAAGAAAAGAACAAGCGACGCCATCTCAGGATGGGCAAAAGATCTGAAGAGAAACTTATCTAAAGAGCACAGGTGCACGGCCTTCAGACACATGAAGAAATGCTCATTATCCTTAATCATCAGAGAAATGCAAATCAAAACTAACTTGAGATATCATCTAACTCCAGTAAGATTTGCCCACATGATGAAATCCCCAAACCAGAGATGTTGGTGTGGATTTGGAGAAAAGGAA
>CAUYON010158827.1:0-22087 GCA_963573935.1 Arctocebus calabarensis | reverse complement strand
GATTCTCTTCAGGTCCCTTGTCCACCCTGAGATGGGGTCACTTGTTCTTTTCTTGCTAATACATTTGAGTTCTCTGTGTATTCTGGATATTAAACCTTTGTCGGAGACATAACCTGCAAATATTTTCTCCCATTCTGAGGGGTGTCTGCTTGCTTTACTAACTGTGTTCTTGGCTGTGCAGAAGCTTTTTAGTCTGAACAGATCCCAGTAGTGTATTTTTGATGCTATTTCAATTGCCGGGGGTGGGGGGGGGGCTGGGGGGTGGGGGGGGTTCTCCTCATAAAATATTCGCCCAGACCAATTCCTTCAAGAGTTTTCCCTGCACTTTCTTCTACTATTTTTATAGTTTCATGTCTTAAGTTTAAATGTTTAATCCAGGGAGAGTCTACCTTAGTTAAAGGTGAAAGGTGTGGGTCCAGTTTTAGTCTTCTACAGGTCGCCAGCCAGTTCACCTAGCACCATTTGTTAAATAGGGAATCTCTTCCCCACTGAATGTTTTTAATTGGCTTGTCAAAGATCAAATAACAGTAAGTAGCTGGGTTCATCTCTTGGTTCTCTATTCTGTTCCATACATCTACCTCTCTGTTTTTGTGCTAGTACCATGCTGTTTTGATCACTATCGATTTACAGTATAGTCTCAGCCTGGTAGTGTGATTCCTTCTGCTTTGTTTTTATTTCTAAGTAATGTCTTGGCTATTAGAGATTTTTTTCTGATTCCATATAAAGTGATGTATTATTTTTTTGAGATCTTTAATATATGACAATGGAACTTTAATAGGGATTGCATTAAAATTATATATTGCTTTTAACAATGTTGATTCTTCCCAGCCATGAGCATGGTATGTTTTTCCATTTAACATCTGGAAAAACAGATCAGCTATCCAATATCACTAATGAATATGTATGCAAAAATGTTCAACAAGATCCTGGCAAACAGAATCCAGCAACACATCAAACAAATTATACACCATGACCAACTGGGTTTTATCCCAGGGTCTCAAGGCTGGCTCAATATACGTAAATCTACAAATGTAATTCAGCACATAAACAAATTAAAAAACAAAGACCATAGATTCTCTTGGTTGATACAGAAAAAGCTTTTGATAATATCCAGCATCCCTTCATGATCAGAACACTTAAGAAAATGGGTATAGAGGTTTGGCGCCTGTGGCTCAACAGGCTAAGGTGCCAGCCACCTACACCTGAGCTGGTGGGTTCGAATCCAGCCTGGGCCCGCCAAACAATGACAACTACAACCAAAAAAAAAAAAAAAAGAAAGAAAGAAAGTCAAGAAAATGGGTATAGAAGGGACATTTCTTAAACTGATAGAGGCCATCTACAATAAACCCACAGCCAATATTGTAATGAATGGAGTTAAATTGAAATCATTTCCACTCAGATCAGGAACCAGGCAAGGTTGCCCACTGTCTCCACTGCTCTTTAACATCATAATGGAAGTTTTAGCCATTGCAATTAGGGAACAAAAGGTGATCAAGAGTATCCACATGGGGTCAGAAGAGATTAAACTTTCACTCTTTGCAGATGATATGATTGTATATTTGGAAAATACCAGGGATTCTACTACAAAACTCTTAGAAGTGATCAAGGAATACAGCAGTGTCTCAGGTTACAAAATCAACACTCATAAATCTGTAGCCTTTATATATACATACCAATAATAGCCAAGCTGAAAAACAGTCAAGGACTCTATTCTGTTTACAGCAGTGCCAAAGAAGATGAAATAATTGGGAGTTCACCTGACAAAGGATGTGAAAGATCTCTATAAAGAGAACTATGAAACTCTAAGGAAGGATCTTGCTCTGTTGCCCAGGCTAGAGTGCTGTGGCATCTTAATAACTCGTTGCAACCTTAAAGTACTGGCCTCAAGCAATCCTCCCAAGTAGCAGGAAAACAAGTGCCTGCCCCCATACCTGGCTAATTTTATATTTTTTGTAGAGACAGGGTCTTGTTCTGGCTCAGGCTGATCTTGAAGTCCTGGCCTCAAATGATCCTTATGCCTCAGCCTCTCAAAGTGCTAGGATTATAGGTATGAGCCACTGCACCTGGCCCTAAACAGTTTTTAAAGAAAATTGTTTGAGGCTGGGTATGGTGGCTAATGCCCATAATCCCAGTACTTTGAGAGGCCAAGGCAGGAGGACCACTTATGCCCGTGAGTTTAAGACCAGCCTAAACACAGCGTATCTTCTTTCTACAAAAAACTTAAAAAAAAAAAAAATTTAGCCAGTTCCTAGCACTCTTCCAAGGCAGGAGGATCACTTGAGCTCAGGAGTTTGAGACCACCCTGCATAAGATCCAGCCTCTACCAAAAACAGAAAAAAAATAGCCAGGTATGAGATCAACCACCTGTAATCCCAAGTACTCTGGAGGCTGAGGCATGACGCTCACTTAAGCCCACAAGTTTGAGGTTGCAGTGAGCTATGATGATGCCACTGCACTCCACCTGGGGCAAGAGAGTTAGACACTATCTCAAAAAAAAAAAAAAAAAAAAAAAAGCCAGGCATGGTGGTGCTCACTTGGCAGTCCTAGATACTCAGGACGCTGAGCCAGTAGCACAGTTTGAACCTAGGAATTGGAAGCTGCACTGAGCTATAACAGTGCTACTCCACAGTGCCAGCCCTGTGACAAAGCAAGACTCCATTTTAAGGGAAAAAAACCCAAAAAACTGTTTAATTAAAGAGTTATTTCTCTACATATATTTTACTAGACACCTACTATTTTTCAAAGTCATTCATTCTCAAATGCTTCCCAGTTGGCCTCAGCTCTCTTCATCTTGTTTAATTCACACATTATAGCAAATCATATCTTAGTTAAAAATTAGACTCTAGGGGGCGGCACTGTGGCTCAATGGAGTAAGGCGCCGGCCCCATAGGCTGGAGGTGGCGGGTTCAAACCCAGCCCCGCCACCCCCCAAAAAATAAATAAACAAACAAACAAACAAAAGAGACCTTATTTACACAATTATGATTTAATAAAATTATTTTTAAAAAATAAAAATAAATTAGACTCTAGGCTTGGCTTGGTGCCTGTGGCTCAACAGGCTAAGGCACCAGCCACGTACACCTGAGCTGGCGGGTTCAAATCCAGCCTGGGCCCACCAAACAACAATGACGGCTGCAATCAAAAAACGGCCAGGCGTTGTGGTGGGGTGCCTGTAGTCCCAGCTACTTGGGAGGCGGAGGCAAGAGACTCGCTAGAGCCCAGGAATTGGGGGTTGCTGTGAGCTGTGATGCCACAGCACTCTATCCAGGGTGACAGCTTGAGGCTCTGCTTAAAAAAAAAAAAAAAAAAAAATTAGACTCTGGGCTTGGTGCCTGTAGTTCTGTGGTTACAGCACCAGCCACATATACAGAGGCTGGCAGGTTTGAACCCAGCTCAGGCCTGCTAAACAACAATGACAACTGCAACAAAAAAATAGCCAGGCGTTGTGGCAGGCACCTGTAATTACAGCTACTTGGGAGGCTAAGGCAAAAGAATCGCTTAAGCCCAAGAGTTGGAGGTTGCTGTGAGCTGTAACACCACAGCACTCTACCAAGGGCGACACAGTGAGATTTGTCTCAAAAAAATAAAAATAAAATAAAAATTAGACTCTAAAGTTGCTGTAAAAAGCAAAAACTGCACACACTGAAAATTACCTTTGAATATCTCTTAAACAGACCATAAAGTAGTGTTCCCCTAGCACTGCAGGAGATCACTGTTCATTCAGCTGAATACCAGACAAGAAAAGACTCAAACCATACTCAAGGAAGAAAACTGTTCACACTATGAAAGGCAAACAAGAACCAAAAGAACTTCCATCTCTCATTCAGGCATACACATTCATTGATTTACAAGAAACAGCGGAATAGCCCTCATTTGCACTCTGTAAACTACTATATATTTCTCTCAAGTACGTACTCTCCCTTTTGTAAGGAAGATTAAGTATTTATAGTTGAATTTACAGAAGTTAAATAAAGTAAAATGCATGTCATATGTTGCCACTAAAAAATTCTGAGGCATGCAACTTTAATGTTTACATATTGTTAATTCTATAATGTGGCACATTCTTTTTTGAGCTTTTCATAGCCAAAGTGATCAGATGTTTTTGTGCTGAGTATTCTAAATTTTCTTTTCTTTTCTTTTCTTTTTTTTTTTTTGGAGTTTTTGGCCAGGGCTGGATTTGAACCCCCCACCTCTGGAATATGGGGCCGGCGCCCTACTCCTTTGAGCCACAGGTGCCACTCAAGTATTCTAATTTTTCAACATTACTAAACTTAACGAGCAGAACTCAGATTTTGTGTAACAATTTCAATTTTCCCCTGATCTATTTCTTTAATCATGGGTTATAGTGAAGAATTACAGTGAGTGAAGTCTTAGGGAAATGAAAGAGAAATTCCTTCCCTAGCTATAAAAAGAAGTAAAACATCAGTAAGGATGTGAGGTAATTCTGGCCACTTTGCTTAATAAGGGTTCCCACATTCAAAAAGACAAAATCAGATAGATGTCTATTATTAAGAAAGTCGCCTGATCAAATCATCTACAGAAATGCATGAAGTTGAAGTAAATTTCATGCAAGGCCAGTAATTGCTGGAAGAAAAATGTATTCATTAAAAACAAAAACAAAATACAGGCAACATGATCTATACATTGCAACAGAAAAAATGATGACAAAATTTATTAGAATTGGGAACTAGAGACAATGTACTTGCTTAGCATATGCAATAGACTCCGTCTAAAAAGCATGATGCTAAATTAAATTTTTATATGGCAATATTATCCTTTTGAAGTGCAAAGTCTAAAAACTTAAACAACTTAGAATCTTCAGTGTTGCTATCTAAATACATAATGGAAAACCACAAATGAATTTGCAAGTAACTTTATAAAAGTTATCCTCTTTAATAAAAGGAGGAGGACAGGAAGAAGTAAACGTCAGAGTAATTTTATATGCTTACTCCTAGGGTAGAGGTGTGGTGGAAAGTACCCTTGTGAATAAGCCTCCAATTTCAGCTCATTGTCAAAGAACTGCCTTTTCCAAACTCTATGGAAGAATTCTTCCTCTTGTGGCCCACATACCCTTAGTAAAAAAGTAATATACTCCAGATATAAGTAATATGTAACCAGGTTATTTTCTGATTTAAATATTAGATAATAAAAAGATAATACTAGAGCAATAATATAAAGCCAGTCTATTCTTACGTAAAGCAATTAATAAATTCTTACTTTTTGTATTCTACAGGAACTCACTTTTTGAAAAAATGAAAAAAGAATAAAAAGGCCAATAAGCCTCCATTGTGATTATTCAGTCACCAGTGAAGGCCTACCATATGCCAGGCAATGATCCATATGCCTTGTTATAAATATTATCATTAATTCTTGGTGAAGATATATATATCACTATGGTTTAAAAAAGAACTATAGACTTATTATGTTACATTAACTGATTTAATTGATAACAATCTGGTACTCAAAGGTCAAAATATATTTTACTCCCTATTTTCAGCAACTCATAGGTACATAGTCAAAGCCTCCTACTTCTCCTTCTGCAATCTGTCCTTTTATTTACCCTCTCATCCATCTATCCCATAAGCGCCCAACCACCAGTCTAAGTTGGTAGGAGGATGAAAGATACATGTGTGTAAATATGCAAAAGACAACTCCTGAACTCAAAGAGGAATGGTTTTTCTTCATTTTAGAGAGGTCAAGAGAGAACAAAACCAATTATTTAGTAGATCTTGTAAAAAGTTTAAGGTACAAAAATAACAGATATGAAAGTGCCCTTTGAAACTGTAAAATACTATTCTAATATATTATTATTAAACAAAATTGCCTGACTACTATAATGTCTTCAATTACTTATGCTACTATTATGAATTTAATACATTTAACAACCAATTAAGGTCTATAATATTTTTATTTTGATACGTTTAGCTGCAGTATTTAAAGATACCAAATTCAGCTAATTTTACAAAATCGTATATTTAAAGGTTCCTAATGATTCATAATGATTTAATAGAAAGAAAATGGAATTTAAAGTTAAGATTTGAATTTTGGCTTTATGTGACCTTCAAGAAAGTAAACTCTTGGGCAGCACCTGTGGCTCAGCGAGTAGGGCACTGGCCCCATATACTGAAGGTGGTGGGTTCAAACACAGCCTTGGCCAAACTGCAAAGAAAGTAAACTCTCTAAAACCAGTCTCTAACAACTGTAAAATGAAAATGATGTGAAAATTTTTAAAACAAGAATATGACAGTAAATCACTATCTTATCTTTTTATACATCTCCAATACGTCCCTAAATATTGGATAACCACATTTATTAGACCACAATAAAGAGACCCAAAGGATATTCTGATTTCTAGATGTATTTATAAAAAGAAAATGAAGAATAACTGCAATTAGGACCTCCGCAGAAAATACAAGATGAATAAAGCCCTAAGTTCTCTTAATACTATTAACACTATTCCAAAATTTTATTCTATTATTGAAAAAATTATTGCAGTGTGTCATTTTTCTTCAGATCTGATTCAGCAGAAGTCATAAATAAAATGTGTGCCTTAGAATGCGTGTTTTTTTTTTTTTTGGGCCAGGGCCTGGTTTGAACCCTCCACCCCCCAGTATATGGGGCTGGCGCCCTACTCCTAGAGCCACAGGCACCGCCCTAAATGAGTTTTCTTTACCTTCTAACACTATCCATTTAAGAGTTCAAAGTCTTCAGAACCAAAATATATATAACACTTCCCAATATAATCATTTATTCAACCAAAATTTCCATTATTTTCTTACAACAGTACAATAGAAATGGCAATTAAGATTATACAATTTAGTTCCCATTATCTGAAAAATGTAAGCATGTGCTTAGAATTTCAAGAACCATCCAATAAAGGCATTATTACAATTGGCCAGCCTCACACCCTGCTGTTATTTACTAATCTTCTTTGTATGTTTTCCTCTTTGAAGCATTGTCTAGTACTCTACTGTAATAAATAAACCTTGTAGAATTAATTATGCTGCTGTACTAACAATAAAAAGTTGGCCCTCTTCCACATTGATTGTAAAAATCTTCATTAAGGGAGCTAAAGAAGACAAATATTGACAAGTTGACTGCACAAAGAGGCATGTAACCTGTTAAAAGAATGTATATTATAAAATGAAATTTACACAAAGCTAGATATGAACCTATTTTTATATGCAAAAATGGATGCAAATTAAGAATTTGCCAAGATACAGTGAGAACACAATTATTGAAGATCACTTAATCTTTTCTTGGTTAAAATTTCTACATAAGGTATATTCAGCTTAAAAATTCTCTTATGTGTAATTAGGTTTAAACCTTAAGCATATTTTTAAGTTTTTTTCATTTAGTACAATTTTTTGTTCTTTTCTCTCAAATTAAACTCAGGCATGATTTACTACCTATAAAACCACCCTTAACTGATATAGTAATAGTAAGAAATTAAAAGCTGTACTGGTTTTTTAAAAAGAAAACCTCCTTGGTTGAAGGAGGGAAAATTATCACCCTGCCACTGATATGTGCTAGTAAGTAAAAACGAATACACAGGCTAAAGAAAGATTCTCAGGCATCATAATTTTCATTTAAAAGGCAAAATATTCTCTAAATTGACATTTGGTAGAACAAAACCTGCTGCATCCTATTACGTTTAAGTATTTGGAAGAGGACTAGGCTGTGTGTGGTGGCTCATGCCTGTAATCCTCACACTTTCGGAGACCTGGGGAGATTACTTTACGTCAGGAGTTTGAAACCAGCCTGAGCAAGAGCAAGATATTGTCTCTACAAAAAAACAGAAAAATCAACAGGGCATGATAGTACACACCTGCAGTCCTAGCTACTTTGGAGTCTGAGGCAGGGAAATGCCTTGAGCCCAACAGTTTGAGGTTGTAGTAACGTATGATCACATATCACTGCACTCTAGCCAGGATGACAGATGAGAACTTCTCTTGAAAGAAAGAAAAAGAGGACTACTTAGGAAAAGTTTGTTATTAAAGTCTTTAAAGCCAAAAAAAAGAAATACCAGTTATAAAAAACTGATTTCAGATTTTCACAAATACTACAAAGATCCTCAAAAGTTCAGGATGTGAGGATGATCTGGCTGCGACATCTGTCACCCCATTGATCGCCAGGGTTGATACTCAAAAGTTCAATTTGCTGGCTGGGTGCCGTGGTTCATGCCTGTAATCCTAGGACTCTGGGAGGCCCAGGAGGGTGGATTGAGCTCATGACTTTAAGTCCAGCCTAAGCAAGAGCAAGACCCCATCTCTACTAAAGATACAAAAAAACTGAGGCAAAAGGATCACTTGAGCCCAAGAGTTGGAGGTTGCTGTGAGCTAGGATGACGCCATGGCACTCTACCCAGGGCGACAGCTTTAACTGTCTCAAAAAAAAAAAGGGGGGTTCAATTTACCTAACCAATGCTTGAGAAAAAGGATATAAACTTGCCAAAACAATTATGCCTGAACTAACAGTAACTTTTTCCTGGGCCTTAAAACTGTACCATTCTTAACAATAAATTATTATTTTTTTTTTTCTGAGACAAGAGTCTGACTCTATCCCCTGAGTGTCATAGCTCACAGCAACTTCAAACTCTTGGGCTTAGGCAATCCTCTTGCCTCAGCCTCCTGAGTATCTGGGACTGCAGACATGCGGGATTACACCCAGCTAGCTTTTCTATTTTTAGCAGAGATGGGATCTTGCTCTTGCTCAGGCTGGTCTCTTGCTCAGGAGATCCACCCACTTCATCCTCCCAGATTGCTAAGGTTACAGGCATGAGCTACCACATCTGGCCAATGAATTATATCCTTACATCAAGCCATAATACAAATATATGTTACTCTTTAGAGAAAATGCAGAACATCAAATACAAAATAAAAAATCAGAAAGAAGCTGGGATAGGAGGTAAGATGTAGGGAAAGGGCTCAAGATCTGATGTCTAAGAGGAAAACTGAGGCCCAGAGATTGAACAAATTCAGAAAAGTGAAATGGTAACACCTTCCATTATGGAATTGTTAGAATAAAAGATGAAGCATGAGATTTGATACCCAATAACTGCTCAACAAATGAAGATATCGTTAGTATTAAAACTGTTTGTACATAGTACCAGCTCCAGACCAGCAGATAAAGAACTTTGTTCACCGGAAAACCAAATTACAATAGTATTCTTTGAAGATTTTCTTTGCAGTTGCTTTTGATTTCAATAGTTATTTTATCTCTCTATATTTCTACTCAGTAATAACTACTTTCAAGCAAAGCAGTTATACCACATTATAAGAAATCTAGTGATTTTAATTGTTTACCCAATTTATTAACCTAATGGTCCGTAACAGTAATGGTTAAATTTTTCTCAGTAGAAAAACTTTAAGTTAGAACATACTGCTTCACTTTTCTTTTCTTTTTTTTTTTTTGAGACAGAGCCTCAAGCTGTCACCCTGAGTAGAGTGCTGTGGCATCACAGCTCACAGCAACCTCCAATTCCTGGGCTCAAGTGAGTCTCCTGCCTCTGCCTCCCAAGTAGCTGGGACTACAGGCACCCACCATAACCCCCGGCCATTTTTTGGTTGCAGCCATCATTGATGTTTGGCAGGCCCAGGCTGGATTCGAACCCACGAGCTCAGGTGTACATGGCTGGCGCCTTAGCCCGTTGAGCCACAGGCACCGAGCCACTGCTTCACTTTTCAACGTCACAAACGGATATCCATCTGAAAAGTACTCCATACTAACAATAGAATAAAATGATTATCTTCTGAATTATAAAGATTCTGGTAAAATGGGAAAGCTTTCATTCTTTTGACATTTGTGTTTGTAAAAAGCAAAGAAAATCACAGGAACAATTTAAAACACATTCCCATAAATTCGACAATCTTTCTGTTTCAACATATTCTTTGGCTTTATGGACTACTCATGACTACAACGGAAAATACAAAATAAAAGGATGTTGTTACACCTAGGTAACAGACCACTACTATGCAATAGACCTTTATTTGTAAAAGAATGGTAATCATATTTAAAACAACTTTAAAAACCATCACAGTTGGTGAAATGTATAAATGGAAGAGAAAATAAGAGAGGCTTTTGCAGTGTTAATAATGTTCTTTTGGGCTCAGCACCTGTGGCTCAACAGGCTAAGGCACCAGCCACGTACTCCTGAGCTGGCGGGTTCAAATCTAGACCCAGCCTGCCAAACAACAATGATGGCTGCAACCAAAAAATAGCCAGGCATTGTGGCAGGTGCCTGTAGTCCCAGCTACTTGGGAGGCAGAGGCAGAAGAATCACTTGAGCCCAGGAGTTGGAGGTTGTTGTGAGCTGTGATGCCACAGCACTCTACCCAGGGCAACAGCTTGAGGCTTGAGGTTCTGTCTCAAAAAAAAAAAAAAACAAAGTTCCTTTACCAAAAAAACATGATTAAAGTACAATCTATTGAACACTTACTATGTTCAAACTATCAGTGTCTTTAGGATACTCACATTCTAAAGGGAGACAGTACAAAACACATTAAGAATAAGTGTCAGAAGATGTTAAGTTCTCTGGAAACAAAAAGAACACAGTAAAAAAAGATTTGGTGTGCTGAGATAATGTGATCATTGTTGGCCTCACTGAGATGATGACACTTAGAATAGACTGAAGGTGAGGGGGAAAGTCATGCCACTGTTCAGAAAAGGCAGTCCAACCAGAGGCAAGAGCCACTGCAGAGACTCTAAAGTGAAAACACATCTTGCATCTTTGAAGAACAAGGACAGAGACCAGCATAGCAGGGGCAATGATCAAGAGAGTAAGTGGTGAGGTCAAAGAGAAAAAATGGAACCTGATCACTTTCACAGTCCATTGTAAAGGGAATAGGAGGAGTAATACGATCTGACTTTCATTGGAAAAGAATCACTCTAAGTGTCATAATAAGAATACACTATACAAAAGGAAAGAGAGAAGAAGGGAGACTGGCTGAGAGGATGTGGCAATAACCCAAGCAAAAAATAAAGATGGTTTAGACTAGAACAGTAACAATGGAGAAGTGATCAGATCTCTTGTGAAGGTAGGGCCAAAAGGATTTGCTCACAGAATGAATGTTGAGTCAGAGGGGAGAGGCGTCAATGATGATGCCAAGGTTTTGGACTAACTGGAAAGATTTGCTATTAACTAAGATGAGAACTGTGACTGAAGGAGATTGGGGGGGAGGGGCGTGGCAGGAAAGAGTTCAGTTTTGGACTTGTTACTTTTGAAGTGTCTATTAAATATTCACATGGAGGCTCAGTGCTTGTGGCTCAACGGGCTAAGGCGCCAGCCACGTACACCTGAGCTAGCGAGTTCGAATCCAGCCTGGGCCCGCCAAACAACAATGACGGCTGCAACCAAAAAATGGCTGGGCGTTGTGGTGGGTGCCTGTAGTCCCAGCTACTTGGGAGGCAGAGGCAAGAGACTCACTTGAGGCCAGGAATTGGAGGTTGCTGTGAGCGGTGATGCCACGCTCACTTGAGCCCAGGAACTGGAGGTTGCTGTGAGCTGTGATGCCACAGCACTCTATCCAGGGTGACAGCTTGAGGCTCTGTCTCAAATAAATAAATAAATAAATAAATAAATAAATAAATAAATAAATAAAATATTCACATGGAGTTTTTAGTAGCAACTATATCTAATGGCTAAATTTTAAAATGAGAAGGTTTATTTTATATACACCTAAACAAAAAAAATTAAATAATAAAATTAAGCCTAAAGTGTTAGCATCTACTCAACTAACTAATCGACATAATAAATTTTCACTATCATTAACCTTCATTTAGCACATCTAGGTAATGCTTCATTAGTAAAGGTCACAAAACTCCACAGGAAACTAAGTGAATACTAATATTCTCTAATGGAATGGGAATTTTTGCCCAAGTTAAAAGTGAATGTAGAAAGTAGAGAAAATACTTAGGCTACCCAGTTAAGTTTAAGAATCACAGTTCAACATTACAAAGGGCTTAACTCACCTCACTACATGTGTAACACTTAGAAGTAAAAATGTCAAAAGTTCCTGTCAGATTTCATCTGTAGCTTTCATTGCAGATGTAGTAAGCCCTAATGATGTATAATGGTATATAAATGGTGCTGCTGTACACTGCAGACACAAAGTTATTTCACAATAGATTTCTTCCCTAAATAAAATAACTTATAATTAATCACTACCATTTATTAAGGATAATATGGTAAAACCAGAACTGAGTATTAATAGTTAACGAAAGCACAATGCCATATATCAATTGTATCACCCAAATTCACTATATACCAAATAAACAACTAAACAATTTAACCAATAAAAAAATTTTAACTAGGCTCGGCGCCTATGCCTCAACAGGCTAAGGCACCAGCCACGTACACCTGAGCTGGCTGGTTCGAATTCAGCCTAGGCCCACCAAACAATAATGACAGCTGCAACCAAAAAATGGCCGAGCGTTGTGGCAGGCGCCTGTAATCTCAGCTACTTGGGAGATGAAGGCAGGAGACTCGCTGGAGCCCAGGAATTGGAGGTTGCTGTGAGCTGTGATACCACAGCACTCTATCTAGGGTGACAGCTTAAGGCTCTGTCTCAAAAAAAAAAAAAAAAAAATTTAACTAGCTGATTCATTAGCATAGCTTTAGAACAATATAAAATGAAACTAAATTAAGCTCTATAACAGCAGTTCTCAACCTGTGGGTTAAGACCCCTTTTTAACAATGAAAATATATTACAGCATTAGGAAGGTTGAGAACCACTGCACTATAAGAACTGATAAGCTGAAGAATTAACATTTAGGCCAGCGCCTGTGGCTCAAAGAGTAGGACACTGGCCCCATATACTGGAGGTGGTAGGTTCAAACCCAGCCCCAGTCAAAAAAACTGCAAAAAATTTTTAAAAAAAAAGATTTTAAATTTAGATGAACAAGTGTAATGCAGGATGGGATTATTTATGGGATAAATGGAAAAAGCTAATTACTATCTAATAAAATATGAATGTTTAGCCAAAATTAGTCTAACCTTAAATATTCAGCAATAAGACATGAAGAAAGATTATTGAGATACCTATCCTCATAGTATTTCTAAAATTCAACCTGGCTGCATTATGACACATAAAAAAACTATAACCCAGAATGACGTTAATATCACGTGGCAAGAGCTTTACATACTACACCAAAAAATGCAAACTGGGCAGAAATGGAAATTGATTTAAAAAAAAGATTAATTTACACTGATCTGCTTTCCAATTCCTTTCAATGACTTCATTCTGTAATTCTATACAACTGTCCTTTCTACTCAAAGTCCAAATCATCAACCAAAAGATGAAAAAAAAAAAAAAAACAGCATGCCTTTTAGAACTTCTTCCACTGTTTCACCCAACATACTTAGCATAGCGCCCAGGCTCATTTGATACTTACTGTTTGCTAATTTTGAGTTTCACCTGATCTCCTCTCTCTCCTTCTCATTTCACCGTCCTCCTTTCACGGGATTCCTCAAACCTCTCTACCCCCACCCAGTTATCTGAGTAGCATTTTTATTACAAAACTGAATGCTTTAATTATGCTAAGAGAAAGAAGCCCTACAAAAGGCCACACCCCGTATGATTCCATTTATATGAAATGTCCAGAATAGACAAATCCATGGAGACACAAAGTCAATTAGTGGTTGCCAGGGGCTGGGTGGATGGGAGATGGGGAATGACTGTTGTGGGCTGGGCACGATGGCTCATGACTGTAATCCTTGCCCTTTGGGAGGCTGAGGCGGGTGGACTGTTTGAACCCAGGAGTTTGAGACCAGCTTGAGCAAGACTCCATCTCTAGTTAAAAAAAAAAAAAAAAATAGAAAAACCAGCTAGGCATGGTGCCACATGTCTACAGTCTCAGCTACTAGGAAGGGAGAGGTAAGAGGATTGCTTGAGCCTGGGTGCTTCAGTTGCTCTGAGCTTTGACACCCATGGCATTCTAGCCTTTGAGACTCTGTCTCAAAAAAAAAAAAAAAGAGAAGAAAAGAAAGAAGGAAGGAAAGAGGGAGGGAGGTAGGAAACAGGGAAGGAGGAAGGAAAGAAGGAGAGAGGGAGGGAGAGAGGATGAGTGGGTGAGTTCTAGAACTGAAAACCACTTGAACTACATTTGAAAAATTATAGCAGCCTGAAGTCCCTCTTAGGGCATGAGGAGATCCCTAAATACCTCAAAAACTCAGTGGTTGCATAATCAATCATTATATTACAGTATCATAATTGAGGCTCATAATGAAGTTCTAAACCAACAGGAAAATGATTAAACTTTTAGAGGGCAGGAAAATACAAAACTCATTTTAGCAATACATTTTATTTTAAGTAATAAAATACAAATATTTGGGAACCTGAAGGGCTGTACTTCACTTTTTCAAAAATTTCACTTACGCACAACACTTCATCTTCCAAAAAAGACATTATTGGATAATTTCTCCATCTTACTAAAAACGATCTTCTCCCTCCAATTACAAGATGATCATCCCTAATCCAAAAATCCAAAATTAGAAATATTCCAGGCTCAGCGCCTGTGGCTCAAGCGGCTAAGGCACCAGCCACGTACACCTGAGTTGGCGGGTTCGAATCCAGCCCAGGCCCACCAAACAACAACGACGGCAGCAACCAAAAAATGGCCGGGGGTTGTGGCAGGCGCCTGTAGTCCCAGCTACTTGGGAGGTGGAGGCAGGAGACTCGCTTGAGCCCAGGAGTTGGAGGTTGCTGTGAGCTGTGTTGCCACAGCAATCTATCCAGGGTGACAGCTTGAGGCTTTGCCTAAAAAAAAAAAAAAAAAGAAAAGAAATATTCCAAAATCCAAAACTTTTGGGGTGCTAACATGACACCACAAAGTGGAAAATTCCACATCCCACCTCATGTGGCAAGTCGCAGTCAAATGCTCACTTCGGCATCCCCAAGGGGAAAAATAAAATCTTCCAGGCAATGTATATATACGGTATATACAATATATAAATAAATTTTGTGTTTAGACTTGGGCCTCATAGTCACAAAAGCACATTATGTACATGCAAATACTCCAATATCTGAAAAAATTCTGAAATCTGAACCACTTGCAATCCCAAACATTTCAGATAAGGGAAATTCAATGTATATTTCATTAGTTCTATGTACTAGCTTTTAAAAAGAGCCTTTACTCCTGCTATTTTATTGAGGGGAAAATCCCACCCACCCTAACTATTGGGGCCCTCACTATTTTGTTCTTTTAAACTACTTCTACACATATGGTCTCTCCCAAATAATGTATCATATAAGTCTTTATATTTGCACATTTAGTGTCTGGAAGCTTCCATATATATTAATCTACCTCACAGGATCTCATATGATAATGTATGTATACATATATGTTGTATATTATACATGTCATACATTATATTATGAGACATATATATTAACCTACCTCATACGATCACACACGATACTGTATGACATGTATAATATAAAATACACACGCATATATATGTATACATACACACACACACACACATACATTATCATATGTGATCCTGTGAGGTAGGTTAATTCAGTAAAAGAAAGGAACTTGCTGAATTTCACAATAGCAGACCTTGTGTTCAGAGGTTTTGACTCAAGTGAGAAGAAAGTACTCAGTAGGCTTTTGGTTATAAATGAACAAGATTGCTAGATGAATCTTACTACTATATACTTCCTTTTCTATGCTTTCTAATATTTTTCTGCAATCATTTCAAGGGAGCTGGGCTTTTTTCAACAATTAAGATTATAGGTCCCTAAAATTAAGGAGCCCTATCTTCTTGTCCCCACAAAACTCACCACTTGTGCATGGACTATTAAAATATCAATGTACTGGTGAAAACTGAATGTATTCATAGGTTGTTGAGCTACATTATCAAAAAAGACAAACTAAACTGGAAAATACTATACAATATATGGTATATATTTCCCCTTTGGAATTTGTGTGAGAACTTAAAACCAAATTTAAGCTCATGTTCTGGAAAAAAATTAGCAAATAATTAAATTAAGATCTTATTTATTATCGCTTTGTACAGATACTCTTTGGCTTAAGTAGGAACTTATTATCTTTCAAAAACTATTATTTTCCAGGCAGCACCTCTTGCTCAGTGCATAGGGTGCCGGCCCCATATGCCAAGGGTGGTGGGTTCAAACCCAGACCTGGCCAAACTGCAACAAAAAACAGCTGGGCGTTGTGGCAGGTGCCTGTAATCCCAGCTACTTGTGAGGCTGAGGCAAGAGAATCGCCTAAGCCCAAAAGTTGGAGGTTGCTGTGAGCAGTGATGCCACAGCACTCTACCAAGGGTGACAAAGTGAGACTCTGTCTCAAAAAAAAAAAAACTATTATTTTCCTAAACTATAGATGGTGGCAAGCCCTGCTAAGAGATCTAAAGTCTATATAATTCACATATATGTGAGAATAAAGTACCTCATACTGAGTATAATTATTATAAAAAACTAAAGATTCCTTTTTAAGGAAAAATGTTTTAGCTAACAATAAACACAACTCCGATTGGTGAGTTTTACAAACATGAAAAATTAATGATTTGTTTTAATGAGATAATAGTCAATGCAATCTCCTAAAGAACTTTCTAATTATCATTCTTTTACTAATATCAGTTCTGCTGATGAGATCTCCACACACAGATGAAAATGGAAAACTTTTACCACAAGATGCTGACAACCAAGCAATCCAGGGTCACATTCAAGTAACAAGATAGGTGTATGCTTATTTAAGAGAAAAATAAAACATACAGAAGTTCTCTGCCTTAGTGACTGAGTAAACATATTTTACAAATATTGAGCTATTTGCACTACTATAAGTGCTTTACTTATTTATATTAACTCCTAATACACAAACCCATGTGATTTTACAGATGAAGAAACTGAGACACAGAGAATTTAAATAACGAGACCAACAGGTTATGAATGTTATCTAAGCAGTCTCTCCAAAGGAAACCACTGTGCAGCAACACTGCCTCTAACTCAAAGTAACAGGTGCTATGAGTATGACAGCTGAGAAAATTATAGAATGGAAGGGGAGCTAGACCTGAAAGTTCAAATGAAAGAGAGAAAAGGCCATGCTTCTGCACTCATGCAGGGGAAGGCTTTCGGTCCTTGCAACCACTATGTGGCCTCTGCAAACATGGAATACATGACAGAGATGGGAGAGAGGCAGTCCCCACGTCCACACAAAATGTTTAAGAGCACTTTTTAGCCAACCCTAGCTTTGAGGGTAGCCTTTGCTATTCTCCAGATGTATCATTCATGACAGCTTTTTCTCAGGAACAAAAATGAAGAAAAGTCTATGCTGACCATGCTTAACTGTGTGTTCCCAAAAATGGAAATGAGAGCACGTACAAACTGCAATGCTACCAGCAACGACTTCTCTTGTGAGAAATACACTACAGTAAAAGAAAGACAATAAATAATGACACAGGCACGATCAGCTGTGTTCAGTCCACGGGGGGGGGGGGGGGGGATAAAAGACCTGTGAGTTCTCAGAGGCCTTCCTAAGCTCCTGAGCCTGACTGGGCAATGGTCAGTTGGGCAGAGTCCTGCTTCCCTAGAGAAAATCCTTCCCTCCTCAGCCCAATTTCTAAGTCTGGTTGAATAGGCAATAAGGATAATCTCAGAAAATCACAAAACAAGTTACTCCTGAAATCTCAATGCAACTAGACAGTTTTTATTTACTTATTACTTTCCTAGTGAGGAGAGTAATTATAATTTTATTCCATTTTTGTAGTCTCTTGAAAACTTCATTAATGATTACTTTTAGATGTATTCCACTAAGAACTGGGTACTCTTTCTTTCTCAACTTAATGGAAACCTCTCCTGGTTTCCATTTCATCTCCTGGATGTCGAACTCCTTTGTTCTCCTCTGCCGGTTGCTTCTCCTCCACCCATCTCTAAATGTCATGGTTTCAAAAGGCTTGGTCTTGAGTCCTCTTCTCTATCTATGCTCTTTCCATGCACAAATTCATCAATTCTTCTATGATGACAACTTCAAATTGGATTTCCTGCTCTCCACTGAGCTCCAAACTCAGGTTCATTTGACTGCCTGATATCTCTATTTGGATGTCTCACACAAATTTCATAACAGCATATCCAAAACAGAACTCACAATCCTGTCCACCAAACCACTTATTCCTACAGATCTTCCCCATCTCAAAATAAGCAGCACCATTTCCACAAGACTCAAACCCCGCCCCTTGATTTCTTCCTTTGTTCTAACATCCCCTCCCCAACTCTACCTGCCATCTAGCCATCAGCAAGTCCTGTCACTTCAGCTTCAAAAAATATATCTAAAGGCCGGGTATGGTGGCTCACACCTACAGTTCTAGTGCTGTGGGAGGCAAAAATGATTGGAATGCCTGAGCTCAGAGGTTTGAGACCTGCATGAGCTGGAATGAGCCAGAATGAGACTCCATCTCTACTAAAGAAAAAAAAAAGAAAAGCCATGCAATGTGGTGGGCACCTGTAGTTCTAACTACTTGGGAGGCAAAGGGCAAGAGAATCCCTAAAAAAAGAAAAGGGAGAAAAAAAAAAGTTCAAAAAAAAAACCTTCAATCTAAGATGAGTGAAAGCCAGTTGAAATTGAAAGCAAAATTAAAAAATATATATAGATATAGATTTATAGGCATTAAATTCTCCTATTTTCATCTCCACTGCTACTATCCTACTTGAGAATACCATCCTCTACCACCTGGATGAACATGGGCCTCCAGTCTCACACCCTCTTCTAGTCCAGCAGCCAGAGTGATTCTCATAAAAGCCAAATTTGCTTGCTTTAGCCCCAACTTCATTTTGCAATCTCATCTCGTGCCACAGCACGCCCCTGCCACTTCCTACTCTCAATGCCAATCATATAATGGCCCTTAGAAAATATCTGTTTAGTGGTAAATGAACATTAATCTCAAATAAACGTTTCTGAACTTAGCTTATTATTTACTCAACCTAGTAGTAGTTATTTTCAGAACACACAGCACCCGACACTTTCTTTCAAGAATATAATTTTATTTTGCTGTTTTCCCAAGCCCCCAAAAGCATTTTGGGCCTAACCATTGATGAAGACAACTGGGGGGAGGAGCAAGATGGCAGCCGAGTAACAGCGTCCTTGCAACTGGGCACACTGAAACTGGGGAGAGAAGACTCCGGGCATCTCTGGCTGGTAGATTCTAACCAGAAACCCCCTTTGGGGACATAGGGAGTCAGCAAGTGACTTCTGGACCCCATGAGGAGGACAAAAGCAGTAGAGAACTGGCAAGTGTTTGCGTGTGTTCATTTGGTCTACCGGCAGCTGTAAGTACAGCAGCAGTGAGATTGCAAACTGGCAAGGCCTTACCTGTGAGCTGTTTTGTTTTGTTTTGTTTTGTTTTTTGGACTTGGCACTCCGTTGAACTACCTTGGGAGAACTTGAGTGGGAGTATGGAGGACTTTAAGCGTTGTCTAGGGCCCAAGACTGAGCCACTGAGACTGACAGAGCTAATAATGTTTCGCTGTGGGCCACGTGGAGCCACTGTGGGAGAACTGCCCCAGCAATCTCTGCCCTCAGGGTCACAGAGCAAGGATGGGGCAAGAGACCTTGGGCAAGTAATCTAGTGACTGAGCAGCTTAAAGGCGGGGACTGAGATACCTTACAGCCTTCGTCCTCAGAGACATAGAGTGAAACCAGTTTTAGCACACTGGGTAAGCAGACAGCCACTTCAGGAGTGATCCCAGCAACTAGTGCTTTCCTGGGAAAGCTTCTACTTAGCCAAAGGTAACAGTTTAAAGTTACCTAAGGACAGATTCAGGCTCAACACCGGGCAGGGTTTTAGAAATCAGCAGAGGCCTCCAGTCTCCATCTTGTACAGCTGTATCAGCATTGTGATTAATATCTCATACCCCAGAAGATCATCTGTTGCCCAGACAATATTCAGCAAGATGTATATATTGGTTTGGTGTTGGTTTTGTTGTTTGTTTAATTTCAACATTTTCCCTCTAGATTTTTCTTTTTTTTTCTTTCTTTTCCTTCATTTTTCTTTAAATATAATTTTCCACTGTTGGCTTCTTTAACAATTAGAACTTCACTTTTACTAGTGTTTCTACCTCTATTATTTGGTTTTTCCTCCAATTTTATCCCATAAAGTTTTCTGTTTGCTTCTTTTGGTTTGACTTGTAGCAATTTTTTTTTTTTTTGAGACACAGAAGCTGTTTCAAGCTGTCACCCTGGGTAGAGTGCCACGGCATCACAGTTCACAGCAACCTCCAATTCCTGGGCTCAAGCGAGTCTCCCGCCTCTACCTCCCAAGCAACTGGGACCACAGGCGCCCGCCACAACGTCCGGCCATTGTTTGGTTGCAGCTGTCATCGTTGCCTGGCGGGCCCGGGCTGGACTCAAACCTGCCAGCTCAGGTGTATGTGGCTGGAGTTTTAGCCCGTTGAGCCATAGGCACCGAGCATTTTTGTCTTTGCTCTCTACTTGGTGGAAGTGGGGTACTGTGTCTGAACAGGTTGGCAAAGGGCTGCTGACCTCAAAGGAACCACCCAACCCAGCACCCCCAGAGGTTGGTTTTTTTTTTTTTTTTTTTTTAAGACAGAGCCTCAAGCTGACACCCTTGATAGAGCACCGTGACATCACAACTCACAGCAACCTCCAATTCCTGGGCTCAAGCGAGTCTACTGCCTCTGCTTCCCAAGTAGCTGGGACTACAGGTGCCCGCCACAATGCCCAGCCATTTCTTGGTTGCAGCCATCATTGTTGTTTGGCGGGCCTGGGCTGGTTTGGAACCTGCCAGCTCAGGTGCACATGGCTGGCACCTTAGCCACTTCAGCCACAGGCACTGAGCCAAGGTTGGGTCAAAGTACCCTACTTTACACCTATATTGCTCCTGTCTCCCTCTTTCTGTGCCTGTCTTCTTTTTGTCAATATTCCCTTTTATTAACCCCCCCTCTCTTTTTTCTTTTTTTTTTTTTTTTTTTAATATTTTTTCCCTTCTTGCTCTTCAATATTCTCATCCTTCTGGTCCTATACCAAAAGGACTCATCGAAACCCTAGGCCAGTGGCACACTAACATAAAGAGCAAGAGAAAGTGAAAGGAAAATTAGGGCAAGAAAACAGATAAAAGAAAACACTCATGAGGAAGAATCAGCAGAAAAATCCCAGCAATATGAAAAACCAGTCAAGAGCAAACCCCCCAAGGGACTGTGAGGTAGCTACTGCAGAGGAGTCCATTTATAAAGAAATGTTAGAAATGACAGAAAGGGAATTTAGAATACAGATGATGAAAACAATGAAAGAAATGATGGAAACAATGAAGGAAAAAACTGGTAAAGTGGAAAATAACTAAAAGGAAATCTAAAAACAGAATCAAATAAATGATGAACGATATGAAGAATATAGAAAGTATATAGCAGAGCTGAAGGAACTGAAGCAGTCAATTAGGGAACTTAAAGATGCAATAGAAAGTATCAACAACAGATTAGACCAGGCAGAAGAAAGAATCTCAGAGGCAGAGGACAAAGCTCTTGAGATAACTCAGATAGTTAAAGAGGCAGAAAAGAAGAGAGAGAAAGCAGAATGTTCACTGACAGAATTATGGGACTTTTATGAAGTGTTCAAACATACGAGTTATAGGTATCCCAGAAGGGGAAGAAGAATGCCCCAGGGAATGGAAGGCATACTAGAGAACATGCCCCAGGGGAATAGAAGCCATACTAGAAAATATTATAAATGAAAATTTCCCAAATATCACCAAAGATTCAGACACACTCCTTTCAGAGGGATATCAGACGCCAGGTCGCCTCAACTCTAACAGAGCTTTTCCAAGACACATTGTGATGAACCTGTCCAAAGTTAAGACAGAAGAAAAGATTCTTCAAGCTGCCAGGAGTAAGCGCCAATTGACCTATAGGGGTAAATCCATCAGGGTGACTTCAGAAATCTCTAATGAAACTTTTCAAGCAAGAAGACAATGGTCGGGCGGCTCCTGTGGCTCAGCGAGTAGGGCGCTGGCCCCATATACCGAAGGTGGCGGGTTCAAGCCCGGCCTTGGCCGAACTGCAAAACAAAAAAATAGCCGGGCGCTGTGGCGGGCGCCTGTAGTCCCAGCTACTCGGGA
>CAUYON010158826.1:0-25515 GCA_963573935.1 Arctocebus calabarensis | reverse complement strand
GGAGGGAGGGAGGAAGGAAAGAAGGAAGGAAGAGGAGAGAGAGAGAGAAACATATATTGAATATTTTCACTGTAATTGTATGTTTTCTATTTCTCCTTGAAGTTCTATCAGTTTCTACTTTGTGTACTTTGAAGCTCTGTTACATGTGTTAGGTCTCTAGACTATTAAGATTGTTGCATGGTTTTTTCCATTAATTAACCCTTCGTTTATGAAATTGTCTTGTTTATCTCTGGTAATAGTCTTCTTGAATATTAGTATGAAATAATAATAGCATGAAATCTCCTTTGCTATTACTAAAACCACTTCAACTTTAGTTGATTAGGGTGAGCATGAGATATTTTTTTCTAGACTTTCATTCTAATCTATTTGTCTTTACATTTAAAGTGAACTTTGTGATTCTTTAATTCAATATGGATCATTTTTATTTGCCTTTTTTTTTTTTTTTTAAAGACAGAGTCTCACTTTATCATCCTCGGTGGAGGGCTATGGCGTCACAGGTCACAGCAACCTCCAACTCCTGGGCTTAGGTGATTCTCTTGCCTCAGCCGCCCAAGTAGCTGGGACTACAGGCACCCGCCACACCACCTGGCTATTTTTTTGTTGCAGTTTGGCCGGGGCCAGGTTTTGGACCCACCACTCTCAGTATACGGGGCTGGTGCCCTACACACTGAGCCACTGGTACCACCCTACTTTGCCTTTTAATATATATTCTGGCCATTTGCACTTAATGTGGTTGTTGGTATGGTTAAATGTGTCATCATCTTTCTATTTGGGTCGTATTTGTCCATCTGTTACCTTTTTTACCCTCTTTTTATGACTTCTTTTGGATTAATTGGAATTTCTTATGATTCCATCTCATCTCATTTGCTGACTTACCAGCTTTAACATTTTGTCTTGTAGTTTTGGTGGCCACTTTATCATTTACAGTATCCAACTTTTTTGTTCCTCCTTCCAAAGACATCATGCCAGCTCATGTGTAGTATAAGAAACTTCCAACAGTAAACTTCCGTTTCTCCCCTCCCATCATTTGTGCTATTGTTATTACACGTGTTGCCTTTTACATGTTTTATAAGGCTCACACTATGCTCCTTTTCACTTAAATAGTCAATTTGTTTAAAGAGACAAATAATAAGAAAAAATGCTAGGCTCGGCACCTGTGGCTCAACCGGCTAAGGCGCCAGCCACATACACCTGAGCTGGTGGGTTCGAATCCAGCCTGGGCCCGCCAAACAACAGTGACGACTGCAACCAAAAAATGGCCAGGCATTGTGGTGGGCACCTGTAGTCCCAGCTACTTGGGAGGCGGAGGCAGGAGACTCACTTGAGCCAGGAATTGGAGGTTACTGTGATGCCACGGCACTCTACCCAGGGTGAGAGTTTGAGGGTCTGTCTCAAAAAAGAAAGAAAGAAAGAAAAAATGCTATCTATTTATTTATATCATTGTCATTTTTTTTAGTTTTTCTTTTCTTTATTATTATTTTTTATCAATTTGTGGGGAACATGCACAGATTTGCTGAATAGATTTCCTGGGTTGTGTTGAAATCTCGGCTTTTTTTTTTTTTTTTTTTTGCAGTTATTGGGCCAGGGCTGGGTTTGAATCAGCCACCTCCGGTACAAGAAGCCGGGGCCCTACTCGTTTGAGCCACAGGTGCCGCCTATCATTGTCATTTCTAATAATCTTCCTTCCTTTGGGAAGATCTTAATTTCTCCCTATCATTTTTCTTCTGCTTGATTGTCTTCAACAATTCTCTTAGTGTGAGTGTGCTGTGATGAAACCTTTCAGCTTTTGTAAATCTTAGCCTTCATTGCTATTAAAGTCAGAATACTGAGTTGATCGTTTTTTCTTTCCACACTCGAAAGATGTTGCCCCACTGACTTCTCACTTAAATTGCTTCTGACAAGAAAGTCTGCTATCTTCCTTATCTTTATCCTCTGTGTATATATTGTATCATTTTCCTCTGGCTACTGTTAAGGATTTCTTTCTATAATTGCGTTTGAGCCATTTGATTATGCTACGCTTTCAGATATTTTTCCCTTATGTTTCTTGTACATGTGATTCATTGAACTTCTCCGCTATAAGAGTTTATACTGCTCAGACATTTAGAAAAGTTTTGGCCATTCTTTCTTGAAATATTTTTCAGTTCCCCCACGTTTCAGGGACTCCAGTTACATATCTGTTAGATTGCTTGGAGTTGTCCCACATATCACTGATGCTCTGCTCATTTTTTTTAAATCACATTTTCTGTGTTTCATTTTGGATAGTTTCTGTTGCTATATTTTCAAGTCCACCAATCTTTCATCTGCAATTTCAAATATGCAAAAAATTTTTATCTCTGGAAGTTTAAGCCTTTTTTTCTATCTTCCATTGAGCAAGCCATCTTGGAAATATATTTTCTGGTATCACTCAAGCTTTCAGGTGTCTTTAACTCTACCCAAAGCCTTGATTGCCACCTCATAAAACATCTCAAGCTAGAACCACTCAGCTAAGCCACTCCCGAATTTCTGGCCTAAGGAAAAAGTGAAAAAAAGTGAGCAAACACTAAGAGAAAAAGTGTTTATTGTTGTTTTAAACTACTAAGTTTTAGGATAATGGGCTGTGTAACAATAGATACACATATGGAATCTGACATAGCAGACTTTCTGAAATCTGGGCCTCCTGACCAGTCCCTGAGAGTTGCTCCACATCCTGGGTTCTTCATTGATGGACTTAGATAAATGAGTTGGAACAAGTTCTCATCTTTACTGATCTCTAGGCTACTTCCCCTCAGCCTTCAGTGTTCCTGGAGTTCTGTACTTCATATGCCATAAAATGATGACTTTTTAATAAACCTCTAAATTGTCACTAATGTGTGAACATGCTCTCTCCCAAAGACCTCTCTGCTGGGTGACTCCTACCCATTCTCCTTTGGCTCTCTGATCAAAGGAGTTTATGAAGCTTGTGGTCAGGGGCTCTGCTTGTTGCCCAGAGACCCCACAGGCTGGCACTTTCACACAAATCGGGGGGGATAGCAGCATGGCTGAGAGTGAGCCCCCTGGATACAGACAGAATGGTACATCTTTTGTTCATTAGTCATTTACACCAATGGACTGTATCTGTGTGGAGCTAGAGATAAATTAAGTCAGCTGCAGCCTCTCAGAATAAACTTAGTTATGTAGGCTGAGCGATTTCCAAAACAGAGCACATATACATAAGCTCAGACACCTGTGGAGGAGGAAGGGGCACAACTTTTGTGGGAACCTATCAAGTGCCATACTCTCTTTCTGTACCAGGAGCCCGTCTGCAATAGTGTGTGCCTGGAAGCTTCCCAAGTGCTAGTGTTCTAGCCCTGACCTGGTACTACAGCAAGAAGGTTGACTGGTACCCTTCAAAGTGCTAACATTCACTTTGGGCTCTTCAGGGAAATCCCAGGTCCTCTGCAGTCAAGGACCCTGAGGGGCTGGAAGCAAGTACTTTTCCTTGTGACCTACATGTGTCTGAAGTACAGAATCTCGGCCAAGATCTGCTCTCCGAGGCCACTGGAGCAGATATTAAATAATTTAATCCTCACAACAGCCTCATGAAGTAGATACTATTATTCTCCTCATTTTACAGGTGAGGACACCAAAGTGCTGAGTAAGCTCATAAAAAAGGTGTCATCCTCTGGCTACCTTTTCCTAGTGCCCTGAGGCTAGTGGTTCTCAAAGTGTATTCCCCAGGGCCAATAGCATCAGAAAACTGGCTAGAAATGCAAAATCTCCTATTTTCCCCAGATCTATAGAATCAGAAACTCCAAAGTGGAGTACAGTGCTATTCTTATAGAGTATTTCCAGGCAGTTCCTGTCGCTCAGTGAGGAGGGCGCTGGCCCCATGTACCGAGGGTGGTGGGTTCAAACCCGGCCACTGCCAAACTGCAAGAAAAAAATGCCGGGCGGTGTGGTGGGCACCTGTAGTCCCAGCTACTCGAGAGGTTGAGGGAAGAGAATTGCCTAAGCCTAGGAATTGGAGGTTGCTATGAGCTGTGTGATGCCACGGCACTCTACTGAGAGTGATAAAGTGAGACTCTGTCTCTAAAAAAAAAAAAAAAAAAAAGAATATTTCCATTATTAGAAATTAAATCACAAAACTATAATTAAATTAATTATACTCTTTTTAAAAAGCAGTAAGTACTCAAACATACTGCTTCCCAATTATGTGACTTCATTTACCTGTGCTTTTAAGGTTATTGATCTTTATGGCCATGGGAGGTGAAAGGCACTGTATTTATATAATAGAGATTGGCAAACACTACAAAAATAGGATGCTCTATTTTGGGGGGGGGAACTCTTAAACATCCCTTGTTAAACACTCCTTTAACACCAGACCCAGCTCTCTGTTTTAACAGTCTCTGAGGTGATTCCAAGGCAAGGTCAGGGTGAGACCTACCCCCAAAGTTTCAGCTGGATGCTTCATATTGACTTTGTACACATCCTTTCACTGAAGTTCTTCCAAATATCATACCAGGAATGGAAGAGCATGCTCTCTGCTGCCATGCTCTGTATCCCCGACTCCAGGGCAGGAGCCCCTGGCGTCAAAGCCATGTTCTTGACCTGTGGAAGGTGGAGGGAGGTGGGCAGCCAGAGGCCAGTGCTGGGTAGGGCCCCTGCCTTGGTGGGCACCATACCGGGATTCACCTGAGAGGTGAGCAGTGGATCCCCAAGTCACAGCCTGGCTCTCCATGCAGCTTTTTGCAAAGAAAGCTGGCCAGTGAACTGCTATCACAAATGTAGGGAAGCAAAGAAGAAAGAACGAGGTGCCACCTGGGGCCACATCCCAGCACGCCCTAGGTAGCCACAGTGGGCCACCGGGGCCAGTAGCTCCACCTCTCTGCCCTCCTCCTGCTTATCTAGGAAGTTGGGAGTAGTGGTACCTACCCACTGGGGCCTGTAGATTAAATCCAATCATTTAGGCAAAAGCCAGAAATATGGCAGAAGCTTTGCAAATGGAAACTATTACTGCTTTTCCATTTAGCTAAAATAGAAAGTAATGTCAATGTCAATATTTTTCACTCCCATTTTATGGATGATCAATATGGAGCACAGGAAAAATAAAAAGCAAAGTACCCAGAATCGCACAGAGACTCAGTTACTGAAACAGTAAACACTGGGAGACACATCCCATTAGCCAGTGATGGATCTTGCCCACGCCTCCTAATAAGTACGTTTCCCCATCCTGAGGCTGTGCTCCTAATTTATTTCCAGTAGCTCTGAGTTCCTTAGCAAAATAGTAACTGTTAATTCAGTTACAAGAATTACCAGCTGGTTCTCTGGTTTATTGCTGTAATTTCTCTAAAGCAACCATCTGTGAGTAGAAATGTCATGCTGCCTTTACTTTGCTTAAATGAGAAAAGGCATTTCTATGTGTCCTTACAGCTCAGGGCTGCAGCAGCACAGGGAAGGTTGCAGTCACCTGTGGAAGCCAGAGTTTGCTGGGAATGATGGGGGCAGGGAGAGGAGCACTTTGAGAACAAGCATAAGTTTGGGGTCTGGGAATGACCTGGATAAAGCAGGAGATTCTCCCCTCACCTGGGCAAGTGCAAACACAAAGATGCTGTGCCCCCTACCCAGGGTTTAGAGCCCCTGAAACATAGTAATAGCAGAGGTTTACTTAGCAAACACACAGGTCTCACTATGTGCCAGGCACTATTCTAAGAACTTTCCAAATACTAATACATTTAATGCTCAGAACAGCCCCATCAAATATTGTTATTATTCCTGTCTCACAGACAAGGAAACTGGGGCACAGAGAGGTTAACCAATTAATGTAGCTGAGCCAGGATTTGAACCCAACAAGCTGGCTATAGAGTCATGGATTTCCCATGGAGGGAACCAAATCTGTGTAGTCGAGCCATACGCAATCTCAGCTGAGCAAAACTGAGAAAATGAAAAAAGGCTTTAAGAAATCAAAGTCACTAACGCACAGAGGCTGGGGAAGGGTGAGTCCCGGTGGGTACAGCAGCACCTCACCCCTTGAGTAGAAGTTACCAAATAGGAATCTGCCATCTCAACACTCCTGAGAAGTGAGAGCTATTGCCCCATTGTACAGACAAGGAATCTGAGGTTCAGAGGAATTATGTGGTTTACCTGAGGTCACCCAGCCTGGAAGTGCAAAGCGGGCACTCAAAGCCAGGCTATGCGTCCCGCACCCTGTGCTCCCTCCCCCGCATCTTTCAGGCTGGCTACCAGATCTCATTGTCAGAGAGTGAGCAGCGAGTGTCTGTAACACATAACACAAACACCAGGCACCTCGTGCCTGGCAGCTGACCGCCATTTGCAGGTAAAGAAAGGCAATCGCACCCCCCAGGAGGTGGCAGAACTGTACTCACACAGGCCCGTTGGTCCTTTCCCCACATCACCTCAGGGGCCCAGCCCCAGTGTGCCAGTCTTCCTCTCCCTGGTCCTCTGTGGCTGAAACCCTGCTGGCCAGAAAGGCTGCCAATGGGCACTCTGGCACTGGACCTCAGTGACGGGAGCCTTCCTGCCTGGTCTAGGTTTGTCTCTGTCCATGGGCTGAGTTCCTCCAACCGTGTGTGCAGACAGTAGTGCCTGCCCCACTCTGCCTGGGAACCCTGAGCCCCATCTAACCCACTCCCCTGACTTGGAGAGGAGGCAAGGGTCCCTTCCTGGGGCCCAGGCTGCCCAGCCATGGCCGGGAGGACTTAGCTCCCTACCATGAGGCCCCTACCCTTTGCTCTGATGACAGCAGCCCTCTCCCAGACATCTCATGCTCGCTGTGTTTGTGTTTGTCTCCACTTTAGGGATTTATTTCTCTACAAGGGACCCAAGTGACTGAACTTCCTCCTGGCCCTGAGGAACCAGGGAAGCACCTCTTTGAGATCAGCCCAGGTAGGCCTGAGCACCTCCCAGCTCTGTGCTGTGACGGCCCTGGAGGCCCCGCTGGGGTGTCGCCACAGCCCTGGCCTGGGAAGGGCGGATCTTCATGACGCTCCTATCTCCAAGCACAACTTAGAAATGGGGGCCAAATCTACAGGACACTGCACATCGGGGAAGAAATTAGAAAAATCCAATCAAGTATCTGGACACTTAGCTTTTGGGTGAGAAGAAAACATAGATTGTAAAATTCACAATAAACACAAAAGGAAGCAACCAGCTAAGAGGGACATCTTAGGGTGAAGGTCTGAACACAACACCTGGAAATAAGGCCAGAGAAAATGCTAGCACAGATTCAGAATGTTTAAATAAGGCAATCGTGACTCCCCAAACAGAGAACTGGAATGTGGTGGGAGGAAGATAAATAATTTTGCCTAGAGAACTGCTATCATGTTAGCAGTTAGTAAACGATTTTTGAAGTTCCAGGCTTTACAGTGTGGTTGATAACAGATCAGACCGTGAGTGAAAGAAGCACCCTTGTGGGCACAGCAGGACCTGGTGCTGCAGTCAGGTGGTGTCATCTGTAGCTTGGCCTCCCCCAGAAGCAGAGCCTGAGACAAGGATTTGAGCAGTTTTTTTTCCAGGAGTTGATTCCAAAAAGCATTGGAAAGGGAGTTAGAGAATGGAGGACCAGGTGAGCCAGTGAGTGGATTGCTGCTGGGTGCCCACAGTCAGTTCCCGTCTCGGCTTCCTGAGACGGTGTAGGACAGGCCTCAGAGGCATCCCACCCAAGGAGTGAGGAGGCTGGGGTGACCCACCAACACCCACCCATCAGTCTTTGAGAACTGCTCCCCGGGGAGTTGACGCTGGCATTTCTGGCCTGCCCTGCACATGGGCTACACTCCCTGCAGACGGAGAAGGCCTTCGGGGTTGGCCACAGATGTTTGGGGAAGGAGGCCACTGGTGAGATGGGAGCAGGAAGTGTTGAGGGGAGTCGGAGCAGGACACCAAGGGCATCAGCTGGATATAGACATCTTTCTAGGAAGCTGGGCTGTGACTCGAGTGTGCTAGGCCTCAGTGGGGATCTGTGAGCCAGGGCGTTTCTTGTTGGACACAGAGTGTTCGGCCATCCCAAACACTGTGAGAACTGGCCTGTCCATTGGCTGTCCATTGAGGGATGGTCAGCCCAGGCTCAGGCCAAGGGCAGCAGCAGGAGTGAGCAGACTTAAGCCTGGGACAGGGGGATGTCTCCTTGGCCCTGTCTACACTATAGCTCCCAGGGGCACAGGCTAAAGTGGAAATACAGGAGCAGCCTCCCTAACTGCAGGACTCTGTACAAAGTTCGAGTGCCTGTGACTCACTGGGGTATTCCTTTTCATTCACTGCAAGAGTTTGGTAATAAAACTCCACATTAGACGTGGAAACAGAGTCATCCCAGGACGTGGAGTAGAAAACAGAGGCTTGATTGAGTGTGAACAGGAACAGTCTCCATAATGAGGGCAGAGAAGAAATGCAGGCGGTGAGGCAGGGAGGGCCTTGCCATCTGGGGGGAGGCAGTGGGGCCTGGATAGGGGGAAGGCAAGGCCAGAGCCAGAGGTGGAGGTCAACACAGGCCAGCCATCAGTTCAGAAAGGCACTGAGCATGTGCCCCAAGAACCGGAGGGGGACATCAGCTGTGTGCACGTCCACTATCTGGGTCAGAGCTGTTTGCAAGGATTTCTTTGACTCTTGGGGGTAGGGGGAGAAGAAAAGAAGACCCTTTGCCACATAAGCTGACATATTCAGAATTTCTGGGAAATATAACATGGACCTCTTTTTTTTTTTAATTGTTGGGGATTCATTAGGGGTACAAGAAACCAGGTTACACTGATTGCATTTGTTAGGTAAAGTCTCTCTTACAATGGTGTTTTGCCCCCAAAAGTTGTGGCACACACCAAGACCCCAGCCCCCTCACTCCTTCTCTCTCTCTGCTCTTCCTTTCCCCACCCCTCCCTCATTCTTTCTCTCTCTGCTCTCCCCTTCCCCCACCCCCACCATGTCACTAATTGTCATTAATTGTCCTCATATCAAAATTGAACACATGGGATTCATGCTTCTCCATTCTTGTGATGCTTTACTAAGAATAATGTGTTAACAGGAACCTCTTTGTGGACCATTATTCTGCCTCCCATAATAATGGGAGGGGGTATTTTTATGCCTATTTTACAAAACAGACACTAGAGATTAGAGAGAATGAGCAAGTTTCCCAGGACACACACGGGGCGGTAGTGGAGTTGGGCTGTCCTCCCACACAGGCCCTGCCACCCGGGGCCTGCTGCAGGTGCCAGCACTTCTTCCCGGCTGGGCTGGGGAGGTCTAGGGACTTGGTTACAGGAAGGAAGGCTCCTGAACCCCTTTCTCCCAAGCTCAGGAGCAGTGGTCAGGCCAAGCGCCAGATTCATACAAGTCCCCAGAACTCCCTCCGCACACGTGGCTACGCCAGGGCCTTGGGGCAGAGTCTGGCAGCTGCTGAGGCCACTTAGGGAAAATGGGCCTCGTAGTGGGCAGTGAGGGATCCGATCTGCCTTTAGGGAGTGCTTGCAGCTCACTACAGGGCAGAGCACAGCGCCAGTGCTGCCAGGGCCCTGGAGTATCTCCCTCCTCAGCCTTCCCTCCAGGGACTCCAGATTTCTGATGTTTCCTATCAGTCTGGCCAGATGGGACCTGGGCCACTGCACCCAAGGCCAGTGCCTGGTACCAGTAGCACCTGGTAAAGCCCCCACCCGTTAAGGCCTGTGAAGGCATGGAAGGCCCAGGGAGGATAGGAGTGATCGGGGTTGGGAAGTTGGCAGGTAGGGGACCCTGGGCCCTTCAGTGTTAGTCTGGTCCTAAGACAATGGTTTTTCTGGCAGTTTCTGACCAAGGCTCCAGCTATGGGCCTTGTTGTGGCTAAAGTTAAATGCTAACAATAATATTGGACTAACACCGCCTTAAACCACAGCAACAAGCAATTGCAGGAAGGCCAAGGAAACTACTCACTTGCAACTCAGCAAACCTCTTCTGTGTCTCTAGCCTTGGGCTGGCCTTAAGGGCCCATGAGTTGAGCAGGGCACAGTCTCATCCTTAAAGAGTCTGGGGTCATTTCCTTCCCTGAACAAAACATTTTCTTCAAGACCAGTTGAAAGCCTTTGTCACTAGGCTGAGGACAATTACCTGGGGACAGGAGCAGGAAGTGTCGCCAAGGTGGGCCATGCTGTGTCCCCCTCTGTTAAGCACAGCCCCTGATGGGGTGAATCTACAAAGGTGAAACACAGGTGGTGTGGGTGGGGTGGTCATTGCAGCCAGGGGGACCCACGGGGCTCCCTCAGTCCCATAGAGGCTTGGTAGGGAACATTGAGAGCAGGGACCTGACGAGAGCAGGCAGAACCCTAATAGCCAGAGCCAAAGTCCAGGCCTTGGGCTGGGAATTCAGGGCAAGATGGGAGGAGGAAGCGGGTGAGCGGCCAGCCACACCACAGTAGGCCCTCACTCCCCACTAGCATCCCTGAGAGTAGGGAAAACTTGACAACTCTTGGAAATGTGATAGAACACCGAGGACAGTCGTGCATAAAATCAACTGCCTACTTTTCAAGTCATAGTCCCATTTGCACTCTTCAACCATACACCAGTGACACTTTTCAAAATTTAAAAAGAGTGAAAATTATGCTGCGAGTGCCATCTAGTGGAGAGACCTGCCCCTTCTTGGACAGACGGTGCAGGTTCTGCTGCCCACCTCCGCTGGTTCAGCCAGGCTGCACTCTGATTCCCAAAGCAGCCAGAACCCAAGTGTCCAGCCACTGAGCAAGACACAGGGAGAGTGGTGTTAAAAGGGGGCTGTAGTGCTGTGGGACTGCCCCTGCTGCCCTGTGGCTGTGACTCGCCACCGCAGCCCACACAGTCAACACACAGAACTGAGAAGTGGGAGCGACTGGGCAGAGGTGAGAGAAGCGCACAGGAGCACCACGGATAAGGTTGAGGGAGGCTGAAAGGAGGGGCGATTACTTGGAAAATTGCTCAAAGACAGGATTTGCTTTTCATGCTTACCACGCAGGGAAAATCGAATTGAGGTGATGGCAAGTGAGATTTTGCCAGGCAGAGAGTGGGGACCAGGCACACACCTTGCACCAAGCATCGGTTCCCTAGAGGAGCAGAATGTGAAGCCCCCGTGAGACCACAGGCCTGAGCGCTGATGGAGAACAGAGGGTGCAATGGGCTGCAGACCTGCCAGGATTCTCACAGAGCGGGACAGAGAGGCAAACCTGCAAGCAGTCAGCTGAGATTTGGAACCGAACTCACAGATGAGTTATGAGAAGTGCCTAGTTATGCTCCAGTACCCAGAAGAGCTGCTTGGGAGGGAGCCACAACCTCCACTCACACCATCACCCGGCAGGGGCACTGCAGTCTGGCCCTGGCCACTGAGGAGCTGTTTGTTTTATCCTTTTCCTCCTTCCCATCCCAGTGCCCAGGGTTCAAGGAAGAGTCAAGAAGAAGCACCCCCCATCAACTCTATCACCCTTCCATGCCCCAAGAGTCACAGTGCTGGGATAGAAGGACAAGCTTAGAACCAGATATGAGGAAACAGCAGCATTAAGGGTTGGAAATCTAATGAGACTGTTTGAATGACTAAGAGTGAACTCTGCAGTTCAGAAAGCTGCAACTCAAAGAGAAGGTAGAGAGTGATGGGCATAGTTATTGAAGACATGAAACCATTTCATGTTTATTCTCCAGTGAGAATTTGTATTAGGGTAGGTGAATTGCTATAACAATGAGCAAATCTCAGGATCTTGTCTTTCATATCGAGTCAAAATGAATAATTCTGATTGGCAGGCAATTCGTTGGTCTGCTGGCATCTTTCTGTCTCATGGCTTTGCTATCTGAAACCTGGGGCTTGCAAGAGCATCTTGGTTGTTCCCATACAAGGCAGCCAACATGCCTGGGAGGCAAGCTGGTCCAGGCCTGGAAGGAGCTACATCATCAGCCTCATAGCCCATTGGCCAGAACTCAATCACATGGCCATACTAAGAGGAGGGGCATCTGGGAAATGTAGTCCAGGTCTTCCCAGGAGGAAGACAAGGCTGGTTTGATGATCATTTGGTAGTCCTGCCATACTGCTCGATGCTCTGGTTGGCTAAGACTAACAGAGATGTGGTCCTACCCTCGCCAAATTGTCAAGATCAGGGTGACAGACAGAAAGACTGACACTGGCCCACAGGATGAAAAGTGTAGAAGAAGCTTAAAAAGACAGGCAGTTGTGTGAACCCTGGAGAAAGGGACTCTAATGCACTCTGAGACCACACAGGACCTCAGGGTATAGTGACAATGCCTCTGCTCTGGGAAAGTAAAGCTGGGGTCAGGCAGGTGAAGAGGAGGGAGAAGGAGGGGAAGGCAGGGGGAGAGAATCTGGGTAGAAGCAGCAACATATCAGCTTAGTGAGGATAGAGGCTGTGCATTTCCCCTTCATGCCTTTCCTCCAACGTGCTCAATAAATAGGTAACTGAATTTAAAGTAAGTATTGGATTCAATGGGATATGAAGCTTGTTGACAGACTGAAGAGTAGTCCTCTGTGGTGGGAGAAGTTCTCCAACTTTCACAAGTCCCAGGATCACCTAAAGGGCTTGTGAAAACACTGATGGCCAAGTTGGTTCCTTGGGAGGAGGTGGAGAAATGGCCCCTGATAAAGACAGCAGGGGAGTTAGAATCCTTGAGGGGGAATGAGAGGGGCCTCATGGGGGAGTGAGTGAGAGGAGGAAATAACAATGATAATTATTACTGCAGGAGGGCAGGATAATGTATGATGTTGATTTGTGCTTTGCTCCCCCAGCCCTTTTGTTTCTCGATGTTAGAAGTGAAAAGCCAGTCCTGGGTCCCCTAACTTCAGGGAGGGCAATACCCCAAGTGCAAAAAGCAGAATTGCTGCTCTTACCCCTACCCCGATCAATCATGATGTAGAGGAAAAGGGAGAAAGGCTCCCTTAGAGTGACTCCCTCAGAGTGGTCACCTACCCCACCCCGCAATGACCACAGCCTCCACTAGGGGGGCCGGCCCCAGGCACCAGAGTCCTGCTGCAGACAGACACTCCAAGGTCAAGCAAGTCAGGGGAGCAAATGCTCATCCAACTCCAGGTGACTTCAGGTAAAGATATAGGGTGACCATAAGGGACCACGATCAGTCCCTCCTCCTTTTCAGGTCCCACACGAGCCTGGCCACAGAGAAAGGGAGGCGAGAAGCCTTCACTCCATTTCAGTAGTGGTTAGGACTAAACCCCCTGGCAGCCTGGAAGAATGGGGCTCAGCAATGATTTTTTTGCTAACAAATGCTATATCTGTTGGGTTCCAACATGTATATATGGGTGCCAGTGCGCTAAACATTCCTAGAGTTCCTTGTAAGGCATAAGGCTGAGCATGCCACCATCATCATCTGAATCCTGGGACTAACCCTTGCCCACTGGGATCCCATGGCCAGTGGGCAGCAGAGCTGCAGCCGAAGCTGGCTCTAAGCCAGAGCCTTGCTGTTTCTCGGCTCTGAATCTGGGGCCCCAGGTCAGACCTGAAGGACTCAGACCCCATGAAGGGGTTCTGCCCACCTGGAACTCCTCTCTTGCTAGGGCAGTTGCCTGGCAGGCTTGAACCTGGGGCCCTCCCAGACCTGAGCTTCTTGGCAATGGCGCCATCCAGCCTGCGGCCAAGTTTAGACATCCCTGTGAATCTGCAAGGAGGAAGCAAGAAGTGAAGTGCCTGCTTTGGCAGGCTGGGCAGAAAAAGCAGTAAGACCCAGAGCAGGCCTGCATGAGCAAGACACTCGGGTTTTGTGAGGCGACTTAGGTGATCAACAGAGCTCTATAACTTGTGGTTAATATCACCCCTCCAGTATTAGCATAATTCTATCAAAGGAAAGCAAAGGACAGTTGGCGGTAGGTATCAGACCCGGGCCCTAAGTCCTTCTGGTAAGTAACCGAGTCACTGGCTGGGCTGTTGGCTCTTCCATTGCTGGGGACAAGAGTCCCCAGGGGCAGGTTGCGGAAGCCAGTCCTGGCTAACTCCACGGAAGCAGGGATTGAGCTGAATGCTTAGAGGTCACCCAGAATCAGTAGACAGCTGGGAGCTGTGGTGGAAGGGGCAGACAGCAGGGCCAGTGTTCCCCAATGGGAAGATGGGACCCCACCTGGCTCTGCAGGCCCAGCGTGGCTCAGTCCCTTGCTTGAGGCCCTAAGTCTCAACATCCGTGTTTAGACCAGGTGTCGCCCCTGGCATGGTGAGGAGAGGCCTGCCCACTCCCACATCTGGATGACCCTCCCAAGGTTTCATGGGGTGGGGACGGGAGGGTGAGAAGACCCTAAAGGAACTTGGGTGTCTTTGGGAGAGTAGATGACAGGCAGCCAGTTTCTGGCAGACATCCACAGCTCCAGACACTGTCCACAGCTGTATCTCTGTGGTGCGTCACATCACAGGCCTTGGTCCTATCTGCAGGACAGGGTGCTTCTCAACAACCATGCTCTGAGCCCATGGCCACCAGGCTCAGGCACGTTTCCCCCTGAGGGGAAGGCCCCAGTGTGCAGGACCCTGGATAAGCCTGAGGGAGGCATAAACGCCCCCACCCCCACCCCCGGGTCTGGGAAATAGGAGGCGGCAGAAGAGAGTGCTCTGTTTTCTTGTGCAGAGGAGACAGAAGTATAACAGCTGCTCTGAAGTCTGAGCCTGGTGGTGGAGCTCCTGCCTGCATTGGGCTGGGTGGCTCATATTTCTGAAGCTTAGGTAATGGAGGCTCCAGTGGAAACTGCCCCATTCTGAGACGTGGCAGACTGCTCACCCACCAAGCCCCCGGGCTCCCTCCCTCCCACCAGGCTTCCTGGGGCCTCCCACCCACTCCCAATTAAACACCTACATGCTGCAGGCATTAGAGCTGAGTGGGGATGGTGTTGAGGTCTTGGGTTCTTAGTTCCAACCCGGTGTCAGGAGCCAAGGTGCTAGCAAAGGGAGCACCGTGCCACGTGGAAATCAGGGCCCTGCGGTCAATTGTGCCCAGGCAAGCTGATGTCTGCGTGTGGAAAGGAAGCTTCCAGGGAGAGAGATTCCACAGATAGGGAGGCTGAGCCCGGGAGCCATCTCCCTATCTGCGCCCATTCTCAGTACACGCTCAGCAGGGCATGGAGATCCCTCCCGTGTCTAGACCTGTCATGATCTTCTAGACCACTCTCTCTCAGAGCCAGAGTCAGGAAGAGTTAGGTAGAAGCCTTGCCACCCATGACCTGCATGGTTTTGGACAAGTTCCAGAAGGCCCTTGTGCCCATGTGCTGTCATTTGTCTCCTGAGGTGGGTTGTGGTGTGGATTTGGTGAGAGCCCACTGTCAGTCTCATGGTAGATTCCTGCTATTTATATGTTCCTCCACCCTGGAATCTCTAGCTGTTGATCTTTATGATTATATTTCAGTTAATGCTTATCCATTACCTGCAAGTAATCCATTACCTGATTGAGAGCCCAGGGCAGGCATTGGACATGGCTAGTCTGAGTGGTTAGGGAAGTTTCCACTGGAGCTGAGCCTCGACAGAGAAGCAAATATTACCTAAATGGGCCAAGAGGAGAGGGCCCTCCCAGAAAAAGGCTGGGGTATCCAAGGCCCAGGGGCCAGCAGAGGTCTGGGCCATGGGAGCCCCAGGAGTGGACAACGAAGTGGAAAGGTGTTAGGGCCCAGCTCATGAAGGGGCTTGGGTGCTCGACAGAGAGGTTCGGACTTTAGCCCCTGAAAGTCTTCAGCTTGTGAGAAGGATGGTTAAAACAAACTGTGTATCACAAAGATCACTTGGGGTAGGGTGGCCAAGGGGATGAGGAAGACAGGCGAGGAGGGTAGTCTGACACCCTTCTCCACCCCCATCTGTGCTGTGCCCTCAATTCTCACCCTGGTCAGTGTAGACAGAGAAGATCACAGAGGAGGAGCAGGGCCCCTGTGGGAGGCAGGGGGAAGCCAAGTCGTGTGACGCTGAGCCCTGATTCTTGTGCATTTACAAGCCCTGGGCAAGTTCCCCAGCTCAAGTCAGGCAGCCCTGTCAGAGAGAACTCACAACTTCTCTGTCCTGGGGACTGTTTTACTGGGTTCCAGACTCAGGTCAGACCTCAGCTCTCTGGGGAACCTGATGAGGTTTCTTCCCTTCTCTGCATCTCAGTTTCTGCAATAAGAGGTCTGGCCTGACGACCTCCGAGGTGTCTGCCTGCCTTGGTAGAATGGCACCAGTAGGCATCTGTCACCAAGCTCACCCAGACAGAGCCAGTTCCAGCTGCATCTTATGGCTGCACTGGGTCACTGAAGCACCATCAGGCTGCACTGGGTCACTTTCAGCCGCCTGTCCTCATCTAGCCTACGGTGGAGCAGACAAGACGATTGCTGCCTGCTATGGTGAAGGCCTGACCGTGAAAGGGAGCCAGCACACACAGATTACTCCACAGAAGGAGAACGATACCCTGTGCCTGACTTGCCCGGAGCATCCCTGATCGCATTAGCACCGCCTGAGTGGGAGGGATGCTGATAGCGGCCTATCTCAGCTCCAGTACCAGGCAGCCTGCATCTCAGCCTGACCTCGTGGGGCCCCTGCTGAGCTGGCCTGCCCCAGAAAATGGGGAATGAGAGAGGTGAAATTACATGAGGAGTTCACAAGCAATCCCCGCCCCTGAGTTGGGAGGGCCAGCAAATTCGTTAGAGTGACGTTTACACTTCCCTTGTCTGTGTCAGGCTCTCCTGTCTTCATTTCTCTCAACTAAACATAGGGCCGGGTGTGGGGAACTCCCACTGGGGTCCCTGGAAAGAGACCGATAGCCTATAGCCCCTTCCTTTGGTGACTTTCTTTAACAGAAATAATAATAATGCAAGCCCTTTCGTAATTTTAGATTTGCTAATAAGCATTTAAAAAAACTAAAAGAAAAGAAAACGATTGAAATTAATTTTAATAACGTATTGTATTTAAACGTCTAGATCCAAAATATTATCATTTAAATATGCAATCAAAATAAACATTAATGAACTATTTCACATTCTTTATTTCCTTCCAAATCCATGTATTTTACACCCAGAGCACTTCTCAATGTGGACACTAAATTTCCATTGGAAGTGCTTGATGTGGATATATTTTTAAATTTTTTAAGATGTTTCAATGTTTTAATTGACACACACACATGGTCATTGCACATGGTGTACAACATAGTGATATTTTGATGCATATTATATACATTGATCAAATCAGGGTAATTAGCAGATCAATAATCTCAAACATTCATCACATAGATCGTTTCTTTAGACTATTCTATATCCTCCTTCTTGTTATTTGAAACTATACATCATTGCTAACCATAGTAATCTTGATCTATATTTATAAAATTTATGGTTGAAAAGTAGATCCATATGACAAAGTTATTTCAGACATATTTAAAGGCTTTTCAATAATAGAATTTTTTTTTGTCCCCCTCAGTAGAGTGCTGTGGCATCACAGCTCACAGCAACCTCCAACTCCTGGGCTTAGGCAATTCTCTTGCCTCAGCCTCCCAAGCAGCTGGGACTACAGGCACCTGCCACAACACCCAGCTATTTTTTTTTTGCAGTTTTGGCCAGGGCTGGGTTTGAACCTACCACCCTCAGTATATGGGGCTAGAGCCCTACTCCCTGAGCCACAGGTGCCACCCCAATAATGGAATTAAATATCCATGTTTAAATGTAAGTTAATCAAAATGAAATTAACAATTCAGTTGCTCAGTCACCTGTCACACCACAGCAGCTGCATGCGTCAGGTGGCACCGCATCGGGCAGGGAATGGAACAGTGCCCCCGAAATGAAAGGATGGGAAGGAAGGAGGAACCAGACGGGAAGAACACGGGCAGGGGCTGCGTTTGGAGTCAGACAGACCCAGATTCCTGTCTGAGCTCTGCCACTCACTAATTAAGGGTACTGGACCAATCACTTCAGTTCTCTTTGTCTCATTTTCATCATCGGATACTAGAAAAGCAACTACCTACTTGACCAGACAGCTGTGACTGTGGCGAGAAGTGTGACAAGTAGGACAGAGGACAGGACAGTTTCTCCCCACACTAGTGCCCCTTTCCTTCCTCACTCCCTTCCCCACCCAGTTCTTTCTTTTTCTTTCAGTTCTTTTATCTGCCATATACAAACAAGCTTCAAATGAGATTTCACATTTTTTTAGTTTGGTTTCCTAAAAAAAAAAAAAAGGAATCGTAACTCTCTACAGAAGTAGTTCTCAAGTCCACTGGCTTTGCAGGATGCTGGAGGGACGGCTGGTCACCCCGATTCCCGAGTGTGGGCTGGGGTCTGGGCATCTGATTTTCCTCACATGCTCCAGGGCAATGCTGATGCTGCTCATCCAGACCCACTCTCTGACAGTGGAGAGACGGCAGCAGAAAGGAAAATCTTTATAATTAATACATTTAATGGCACTATTTTCCTGCTTTTGGAAACTGTGTGGCTGGTCCTGAGCACGGGGGGTGAGCAACAGCAGCAGCAAGCACCCATGGCTGTGTTCAGGGTGACTGACCTGGGATGCAGAGGGTGACGGTCTGGGTAGTGCCGGATTCTGGGCACTTAGCTCAAGGGCTGTCCTCAAGGTAGTGAGGAGTCTGGAGGACCTGCAGCTCTGAGCTGCTCTGCTGCAGAGGAAGGAGGACATTGGAGTGCTGGGCGGCCATGCACATGGATGTGAGGGGTTGCGGTCAGAGCAGGTGTGCCATACATTGCATGGGGGCCTGGAGGCAGACTGCAATGTGTTTTGTCGTTGATCATTAACTAGCACATTCCCTTGAGCACCCCTAGCATGAAAGCAGGTCCTTATAGGCACCCAGGGGCCCTGGAGTTGCTGCACACACTCCTACCAGCTGCCAGGTCCTCACCTGCCATCCACCAATGAAGATGCCATGCCCATCCTGGGTGATGAAGTCCAGCCAGGCATCTCCACTTCCCACAGCCTGCTGCCCTCCCCTGCAATGGACAGATGACCCCCAAGGTTATCAAGCTCTACTCTGCAATGCACTAGGCATCTGGATTGGGGGAGTGAGTGACAGGACCCATCCTCACCAAGGCATCTACGCTGTGTGCTGCACGAGAACTGCCAACCTGGAGCAGGGACACCACACTCCACCCCCAAGATGCTTGTGGGTGCCTGTCCCCAACTCCAGCCCTCCTCATTTCTGTGCCCAGAATTCCACTAGGCATGGGGAGCAGGTGGCAACAGTCCCTGGGCAGAGATGGGGGCAGCAGCCTGGGAACCAGGAGGCAGGAGGTGGAAGCCATTGGAGGGAAGCCCTCAGCACGTGCTCCATGGGCCCATTGGACTTCACGTACAAAACACAAATTTAAAGATAAAAATTATTAAGAATTTCAAGACAGAAACCACAGAGAATTAAATTCCAAGTGCAGGGCCCTTTGAAGGACAGAATGGCATTGTGTACCTGTCCTGGTTGAAAGTCTTGAACATCTCTGACTGTGGGCTTCTGGATTGAAATGCAGGACATGGCTTCCTATTCTCTCCTGCTGGGCTCCGAGCCGTGGCTGCAGCCTCTAACATTCCTGCCAATGCACTGGCCCTCAGAGCTTTAAGTCATGAATGAACTCAGTCCCCATCTGATCAGAGTCCTCATGCCATTCATAAACTTGATACCCAGCAAAGGGAAGTGGTTTCTCAGAGCGCAGAGTATGCATGGCCCCGGTCAGTCTCCCAGCAAGTGCTCTCCCCTCCAGCACCCTGGCCCTGCCCTGCTGCCTTCCCCCTTCTGTCCTGCCAATAGAAACATTCCAGCACATGCTGCTCAGACGGCTTCCCCCAGTCCAGATGGACAGAAGAGGAGGCTTTAACTGAATACCCCATGGAAAGCAGTGAGGAACATGACCTTGGAAGTGGCCTGCACCTTCGTCCTTGGAGATGGAGGCTGTGTTCCCCACAGGTGATTAAACTGCAGCCACCTCTCTGAAATAAAGCCAATCAGAAATTGCCTTTAGTGTCCTACAAAAAGGGTTGCCCGCCTGGGCCAGCCTGGCTTCCTGAGTGCATAACATGGCCCTCTGGCATTTCTGCCCTCTGTGGTGTGATGCTCGGCCTGCCTCCCTCACTCTACATAGGCTGTCCTGCACAGGGGCCTTTGGGGACTCCAGGTCATACCCGCCCTTCAGTGGAATAGGTGCACAGATCCAGACTCCAGGCTCACTTAGGAGGGTTTCACTCTTAGCAGGCGGCCAGCAGGAGATCAGGCTAGTGCTGAGCACCATGGCTCTGAGATAGGATGAGGCAGAAATTGCTCAGCTGGTGACAGCTGGCCAGCTGGACAGGAAGGGGTGATGTGAAGAAGGTGTGCTTGGTGCCAGTGCAGAACAAAGATGTAGATAAAATTCTTTAGGAGTGATCTCAGCTAGACTAAATCCCTAGATAAATTAGGATGTAGGGAGGAATGTGGCAGGGGATTAGTAGGTGGGGGTTGAATGACCCAGGTCACCTCTGGGAAACCAAGCCCAAGTATAGAGGCTTCTCTAACCAGGAGATGTCAGCTCAGGAGCTCTCATAGACACAAGGCCTTCCCACTCAGAGTGGCAAAAGGGTCAGCTGCATCAACATCGCCTGTGAGCTTGTGGGGAATACAGACTCTAGGGCCCCACCCAGAATAAGTGGAACTGAATTGGGTTACAGCACTGTGCCCTGGGCGATTTGCGTGCATATTACAATGTGAAAAGCAGCGCTCTGCAGCACACCAAGAGCAGGGTTACCCAAGCCCAGACCAGGAGCTCCTGAAGGAGGGAATCATTGAGTGAGCTCAAAGCCTGGTGCTTGGCCCTTAGAAGGTGCTTGATAAATTAAACCAATAAAGAAGCAATAATTCAAAACCAGGAAGAATGCCAAAAGTGATGGGAGAGAGAGGAAAGCAAGAATGAGAAATTGAGTCTGGTTCTCAGGCTGGAAACTGAGCTTCAGACCATGGCTGATTATCCAGGGCCTGATTCTGAGCCATGGACATTATTTTGTTTGGCTCATGAAATAATTTTAAAAGGAAAATATTTTACTCATTAAAAAATCTGGATTTCTGTAGGGCAAATGTGGGCCTGTTTTCTCCATATAACGGGCAGAAGCTGAGTAACAGCTGTCACCTTTAAACAAAACGTAAGAGCTCTCCTGTTGGGCAGACCCCTGACCACTCCCTAGAACCCACCTCCTTCCACCTCCTGCCTAATCCCTTCAGGGTGTGAGTCTGTGTAGCCTAAGGTTGATTAGAAAATACTCCAAAGCAAAGATGGCTAGAAAATGATGGTGATTGTGTATTGGCTGAATTATTTGACACCCCCAATTGTTTGTCATGTGGCATCATTAGCTGCTTAGTCACACTGTCTGAGTTTCGATCCTGGCTCTACCTCTGCTCATGTCTAGGATATCTTATAACTCCTTAAAATTCAGGCTCCTCTCCAGAAAATGCCCACAGCAAAGGTAGAGTCATTAAGCACGTTGCCTGGGACATGGTTAACTATCGCTAGATGGCTATAAATTAATATTTTATTTAAATTAAATACATATATACTTAAAAATAAATGTATTATAAATATGTAATAAATTAAATAATTATATATAAATATTTAATTACTATTTAAATTAATTTTTAGCCATCTAGTGATAGCTAATTAGCATGGCATTCATAATGGCAGCTGCCAGAACAAAATAACACAAAGGAATCAGGTATCTCCTCCCTACATTTCTTTCTTTCTTTTTTTTTTTAGACAGAGTCTCAATCTGTCCCCATTGGTGGAGCGCTGTAACATCACAGCTCACGGCAACCTCCAACTCTTGGGCTTACGAGACTCTCTTGCCACAGCCTCCCGAGTAGCTGAGACCACAGGCGCCCATCACAACGCCCGGCTCTCTTTTGTTGCAGTTGTCATTGCTGTTTTAACCAGGTTCAAACCCACCACCCTCGGTATATGGGGCCGGCATCCTACCCACTGAGCCACAGGCACTGCCTACATTTCTGAAATATCAACATTAATTATCAAGATTTTCCATAAAAAGGTATCCAGAATGCATACAATTTTTAAATTCAGCTAAAACATTAGACATATCAAATAAAAAGTGTAAATATTAGAAGCATTAAATAAAAGCATGAAACTACGAAATATAAACACTAAAAAGTTACCTTTCTCATATAAAATTATTAGATGACACAAACAAAGTTATTCCAAAGTAAAAATCTCTTATAAAGACCATTTTAATAATGATGAACACTTAAAATTAAAATATATTGGTTGATGTTATATGAATCATGAGCATATTTTCATGCCCATTTTTTCTGGCTGCTGTAATGTTTTTAAATCTCAGCTGGTTGAGGCAATGGTGAAGAGATATTCCAAGCTAAATTTCAAACCAACTTCAATATTATCCTTTGAGTTTTTCATCTGCAAATATTCCCATTTCCTCTTCTATACCGTAGATGATATTTCTCTCTCTCTCTCTCTCTCTCTCTCTCTTTTTTTAAGACAGAGTCTCACTTTGTCGCCCTTGGTAGAGTGCCATGGTGGCATCCTAGCTCACATCAACCTCAAATCTTAGCACAGTGATGCTCTTGACTCAGCCTCCCAAGTAGCTGGGACTACAGGCACTTGCCACAATGCCAGGCTATGTTTTTCCACTTCTGTAAAAACTCCTTTCTTTGTTGTTGACAGGGACTATTTTTATTATATTTTTATTTTTTTGGAGACAGAGTCTCACTATGTCACCCTGGTAGAGTTCCATGGCTTCATAGCTGACAGCAACCTCAATCTCTTGGGCTTAAGCAATTCCCTTGCCTCAGCCTCCCAAGTAGCTGGGACTACAGGGGCCTGCCACAATACCTGGCTATTTTTTGTTGCAGTTGTCATTGTTGTGTACCTGACCTGGGCTGGGTTCAAACCCACCAGCCTCAGTGTATGTGGCTGGCGCCGTAACTACCATGCTACAGGGACTGAGCCTATTTTTTTCATTGATCATGAACTCTAGTTTTATTTCAGAGAAAGGGTTGCCAATTCATCTTCATCTTTTACAGTGTTGTGAAGGTAGCGATCACAATGAGTCACCTGTAGCAAATTCTGCGCCGTTTTGTTTGAATGCTCGGGGTTTAGAAAGTCTGAACCAGAATGAGGATTTGTGTTATAACAGAGGTCCCATGGATTATGGAGGAATAGCAAGAAGGTTTCCTTTACTGGGGCTGAAATTCAACTACAGTGCATCCCCAGGTGTAAATGCTTCATATTTTTAGAAAATATATCACAAAACACTGATACTTCAGCATTTTTAAAAGGTACATTATACTGGAATACCAGATTATCACAAACTGAAGAGACAGTCACTGAAAAAGTCACTGGAAGTTCTTTTGCGGGTCAGTGGCCTTCATGGGTTCCAAGCACAGAGCCCTCCCCTGTGCTTCTCTGTTGACCTGATATCATCCAAAGGACAGAGTTTGGGAAAACAGAGGCTGGAAAGAGAAGGAAGGGGTTGTCCTGAGTTGAATGGTGTCCCCCTAAAAATTCATGTCTACCAGGAACCTCAGAGTGTGACCTTATCTGGAAATAGGGTGTTTGCAGATACAATTTATTAAAATGAGGACATATTGGATTAGAGTAGGTGGGCCTTATATCCAAAGATTGATGTCTTTATGAGAGGAGAGAGTAGGAAATCACTTGAGGCCAGGAGTTTAAGACCAGCCTGGGCAATATAGCAGGATCCTGTCTCTAAAAGCAAATTTTTAAAAATTAGCCAGGTGTGGAATAGTCCCAGGTACTTGGGAAGCTGAGGCAGGTGGCTCATTTAAGCCCATGAGTTTGACAAGCCTAGGTGACAGACCAAGATCCCATCTCTAAAAAAAAGGAAGGAAGGAAGGAAAGGAAGGAGGGAGGGGAAAGAAAAGGAGAGGACACACAGATACACACAGAGGGATAAAGGTCACGTGAGGTTGGAGGTATGCATCTACAAGCCAAGGAATGCAGGAACCAGAAGCTGGAAGAAGTGAGGAAAGACTTCTTCCTAGAGCCCTCATGGGGAGTATAGCCCAGCTGATGCTTTGATTCTGGACCTGTGGCCTCCAGAATTATAGCAGAATATGTGTCTGTTGTTCTAGGCCATCTAGTTTGTGGGAGTTTGTTATGGCAGCCCTAGCAAACTTATATCATCATGGAGTGGGAAGTGGCATGGCCCGGCCACTGGCCCTTGACAGCAGGGCCCATTATCACTGACTGGAATCTGGCCCACTATCTCTGACTGTGGAATCTAGTCCACATTCTCAGGGGCTAAAGCCCCAAAGTCCAAGCTCCTTCCCATTCTTTCTCTTCACCCCTGGCAGATCCCTTGTCTTGCCATACCCTGCACCTCCATGTGGGCAGCTCCCATCCTGCTATGTCACACGGCAGCCCAGCCCTGGACTTGTGGTGCTACTTCCTGGAGGCCTGTGGTCAGGTAGGAAGGACAGAGCTGCAGGAGTCCAGGAGACCTTGGCAAGGACCTGCTGCTTCCTAACTGTGTGCACTACCCCATCTCCTTGAATCTCATTGGATGGTGACAATAATGACAATGAAGGCCATTGTCAGGGATCATAGTCCTTGGTAATGGGTTTTATTTTTTATTTTTAAGGGACATAGAAGGTGCTCAGTAGTGTGAGAACCTCCCCTAGCCCTGTGTAGGATTCTCCCAGAGAATCCCAGCATCCTGGAGAGCAAGGCCTCTCCTGATGGGCTTGGGGACAGAGCTGGAGTGTGTGAGGACAGGGAAAACAGGTAGGAGCCACCTGTCCTCATCACATGTCCACAGACCGGGGATGAGAAGTGGCTTCAGGATAGGTGGCTCTGGCCTGTAGTGCCCATGTCCAGGGCAGATTGGCACTCCACAAATAACTGTGAGAGGAGAAGCAAAGGACAATCCAGCAGACACATCAGAACACTGCAAGGCCAGCCCACCCAGCAAGGGCCTGCACTGAAGGAATGCAGAGGCCAGAGGGTTCTTTTCTTTTATTTTTCTTAAATTGAGAGAAGCTGATCTTCTTTGTCCTGTTAAGGGTCACTTAAGTGGCCGTCTTGGATATGCAAATACCAGACTAATAAACTGCCAGCCTCATGGGATTAGTGTGTAACAGGACTTTTTGTGGCCCTTGGTAATGGGTTTTATTTTTTATTTTTAAGTGGTTTGGCAAAGATTTTAGCCTGTGGAAGAGGGTGATTGCTTGGGAGATTCGGGAGAGGACAAGAAATGTGCAGACCAGTTTGCACAAAGAAGCCAAGTTTTCTAGAAGGAGTCAGATAGACACAGTAACACAGAGTTTTCACACGTTTTTGACAATAAACATGACATCGCGCCTGGGGGCCCAGGTGCATGTTGAACTAAGGTTTCACAAAACGGCATTATTGCTACATGGAGTGTCTTCTGCCATGTTCTATTCTGTGTGATTCTATCTTGTTGTTTTTTTTTTTTTTTTGAGACAGAGCCTCAAGCTGTCGCCCTGGAGTGCTCACAGCAACCTCCAATTCCTGGGCTCAAGCGAGTCTCCTGCCTCCGCCTCCCAAGTAGCTGGGACTACAGGCGCCCGCCACAACGCCCGGCCATTTTTTGGTTGCAGCTGTCATTGCTGTTTGGCGGCCCAGGCTGGACTCGAACCCACCCAGGTGTA
>CAUYON010158824.1:0-18639 GCA_963573935.1 Arctocebus calabarensis | reverse complement strand
TGTAGAGACAGAGTCTCACTTTATCGCCCTGGGTAGAGTGCCATGGCGTCACACTGCTCACAGCAACCTCCAGCTCTTGGGCTTAAGCGATTCTCTTGCCTCAGCCTCCCTAGTAGCTGAGACTACAGGCGCCCGCCACAGCACCCGGCTATTTTTTTGTTTTGCAGTTCGGCCGAGGCCGGGCTTGAACCCGCCACCTTTGGTATATGGGGCCGGCGCCCTGCTCGCTGAGCCACAGGAGCCGCCCACATACAAACTTTTTGTTTTGAAATCGTTATAGATTCCCAGGCAGATGCAAAGATAGTGCTAACACATTCCATATACTCTTCACCCAGGTTTTTCCAGTGATCACATCTTATGTGATCGTAGATAACCAAACGGAGAACTTGACATCGGTACAATGTATACACCTCACTTTGTAGATGTTATAACCACCTCTGCAATCAAGATAAGAACTATTCCATCTCCATAGAGACCTCTCTAGTCTGAGCCATCTGCAGTCACACCATTCTCCTCCCTCCCAACATCCCTAATCCCTGGCAACCAAGCGTTTTCCCCTTCTCTATCACTTAGTTATTCTGACAGTTATAGAAATAGAATTATACAATGTGTGACCTTTTGACCTTGGCTTTTTCCCACCAGCATAATGTCCTTGACATCCATCCAAGTGGTAGCACACATCCTTTGCTCATTCCTTCTCCATGCGAGTGGTAGCCCACGGCAGGGCTGGACCACAGCTGGTTACCCGTTTACCTACTGAGGAATATTTTTGCTACTCTCAGCTTGTCGCCATTACAAACGAAGCTGCTAAGAGTATTTGTGTACAGATCTTCGTCTGGACATACATTTTTATTTCTCTGGGACAAATGCCCAAGAGTGATTTCTGGGTCACATGGTTAAGTGCCTGTTTAGTTTTTGAAGAAACTTTCAAATTATCTTCCTGAGTGGCTTACCATGTCACATTCTACCAGCAAAATATAAGAGATCCAATTTTTCCACATCCTTACGAACATTAGGTTTTGTTGCTCTGAAGATTTCCTGTTCTGATAGGTATGTGGTGATAGTCATTTTGATACTAATTTTCACTTTCCCAACGTCTAGGGGTGTTGAGAATCTTTTCATCTGCTCTGTGCTATCCATATATCCTTTGCTGAAATGTCTTCTCATATCTTTTGCCCATTCTCTACTTGGGTTGTTGGTTTATTTATTCATTTTTACTGTAAAGCTTTTTTTTTCCTTCCAGGGACCGGGTCTCACTCTGTTGCTCAGGCTGAGATGCAATGGCATGATCATAGCTCACTGTAACCTCAGACTCCTGAGTTCAAGTGATCCTCCTGAGTAGCTCAGCCTCCAAATAGCTAGGACTACAGGTGCACATCATCATGTCTGGCTAATTTTTTGTCACTGTTATTGAGCTGGGGCCTTGCTATATTGCCCGGGCTGGTTTGAACTCCTGGACTCAAGTAATCCTCTTGCTTCAGCCACTGTTAAGCTTTCAGGGTCTTTTACATGGTCTAGTTGTGAATTTTTAGTCATACATGGTTTGCACATATTTTCTCTCCATTTGTAACTTGTCTTTTCATCTTTTTAAGGGGTCTTTCAAAAAAGGTTTTAATGTTGATGAAGTCCAATTTATGAATTTATCTTTAGTACCTTGTACTTTTATTGTCATATCTAAGCAATCTTCTGCAACCCTTAGGTTATGAAGACATTTTCCTATCTTTTCTTCTAAAAGTCTTATACAATTTATATTTAAATCTGTGCTCCATTTTGAGGGTTTTTGTTTGTTTACAGTATGAATTTAATTCAAGGTGTGTTTATTTATTTATCTAGCCTAGGGATATGCAATCGCCCCAGCACCATTTGTTAAAAGTACTCTCTTCTTTCTATTGAATTCCTTGTGGAAAATTAGTTGGTTATGCTTTTGTGGGTCCTTTTCTGGGTTTTCTGTCTTATTCCATTGATGTATGTGTCTGTTGCTCTACCAATACTATAGTACTAATTACTTTTTTTTATTTGAGACAGAGCCTCAAGTTGTCACGCTGGGTAGAGTGCTGTGGAGTCACAGCTCACAGCAACCTCCAACTCCTGGGCTTAAGCGATTCTCTTGCGTCAGCCTCCCGAGTAGCTGGGACTATAGGTGCCCTCCACAATGCCCGGCTAGTTTTTGGTTGTAGTTGTCATTGTTATTTGGCAGGACCGGGCTGGATTTGAACCCGCCAGCTCTGTTGTGACTGGCGTCTTAGCCGCTTGAGCTATAGGCGCCAAGCCAGTCTTGATTACTTTTGCTGTATAATCCCATTCTATTCTTTTTTTCCCCCTCCAAATTGTTTTACCTAATCTACTTGATTGTTTTTATGCTTTTTTGGGCCTTTCTACATAAATTTTATGTGTTTTTTTAACTTTATTCTAATTAATATAAGCATACAATATTCATGTTACATTGTTCTCACTTCTAGGGTAAAATTCTATTTGTAGAAGAGCCCCTCACCCAGGGGGGAATGTTATACACCCTCACCATGTGCACATTAGGTGAGACCCCACCTCACTGCCTCTCTCCTTCTGCCATACGTCCTCCTCCCCACCCCCTCAAACTGGACTATAACAGTATTTTGTTGTTCTTATGAGCATGTAATTGTTTATATATTGATTTCATATTTGTATGGAGTACATTGGATATTTATTTTTCCATTCTTATGATACTTTACTAAGAAGAATGTATTTCAACTCCATGCAGGTAAATGTAAAAGATGTAACGTCTCCATCTTTTTACTGGCTGCGTAATAGTCCACGGTATACATATACCACAGTATGTTGATCCATTCATGGGTTGATGGATACTTAGGTTGCTTCCACAACTTGGCAATTACTTTCTACATAAATTTTAGAATAACATTATCTGTATTTACATAAAAATCTTGCTGAGATTTTTATTAAATTATTTCTGCTAAATGACTGATGTAGTTTTTCTATTTATTGGCTGTTCCCTAACAGATACACCAACTCATTCAAGAGTTCAATATGGTAGCTGGTTATAAAACAAGTATCTGAAAAAATTAGCCTTCATGCCAATAATACTTAGGGAAGTAACATGATTGGTCATTTGTCTGACATTCAAATTCAATTGGGTATCCTGTGATTTTAATTGCCAAAGCTAGCAACTTCAGACATGGAGGGCCTGCTGCAAGTATTTTGGGGCCAAGGGATGAGAATGTGTATTGATTGGGGGGGTGTAAATGGGGAGCTTCCTACCCAGGGTTGCTTGTGCCCCCAAAGTATTCTGTTCCAAAGTTTGGATTATTAGCACACTACGAGAATCTAGAGTTGGAAATAAGCGAATATTTTACAAAGATGGTATTTGAATTAGACCATGGTGGCTGTCCCAGGAATGTCCCATGGTGTTGGGCATAATGTCTGCTCTGCCTCCTGCCCCCAGAATTCTCATCTTACTATAAGTTTCTCAAGCATGTGATTCCCATGTATCTCAGAGCCTCCCCTCCAGTCAAACTAGCCTCTGAAAAAGCTGGGAGCTTCATGAGCAGAGGGGAAGGAGGGAAGCGGAGCCAGGCTGACTGGTGTCTTCTTGGGAGTAAAGTCTCCCCTTAGGGAGGTGAATGAACTCTGTTCTTACTCAGTTCCTGAGTCACGTTCTCCTGCTCATTGGATGGAGGCTGCGTCCTCCTCCCTAGAAGGTTTGCTGTCACAGAACATTTTATTTTTGTTTGTTGAATAGCAATACCACAGCCCTTTTGAAATTAAAAGACACATAAATACAAACATTTAGCTTCAGGTTTGTGTCTAAGAAAGGGCTGGACGCACTCTGCACATTTAGAGCTAGTTGCCCTGGGAGAACCGGATCAGGGTCCTTAAGGAGTAAGGGGGAGAATGCATGAGCTTTCTTTAAAAAAAACAATACACTTTATTCAATTCTGTATTGCTTGCCAAAAAAAAAAAAAGGTTTTACAAAAAGAATATGATAATTTGTGACAGGCCAGTAACAAAGCAATAACATTAGAAACAATTTTTAAAACAAAAACCCATTCCTAACACAATGTTCATTCATTTTGAAACACTGTGTTTCCCCCTCACACAATTATTGCACAGTTGCAGTCAGAGGTTGTGTACTATTTTGTATTCTGTGATGTTGCTTAACCTTTTATCACAACTGTTTCTCTATGTTGCCAAAAATTCCTGAGTCTCACTTTTCAGGGCTGGAATGGTGAGCTTTGAGTTACCAGGGGCTTGTGGCACCAAATTCTCTTCCCTGAGCCCTGACCTAACCAGCTGAGGAAGGTGGAGGTAGGGGGTGATTAGTTTATCTTGGACACGTTCCTTCTTTACTTTGAGCCTTGATTATTTTTTTCATGGATAAAATGTAACCCTGGGAATATGTTCTCTCTGGGGTCCCTTCCAGTTATCATCTATTGCCTTCATGAAACACATCATAAATAATGATCATTTAGACATAATTCTTTGTAAATCTTTATTTAATCCGCCAGTCTTCCTGTTTTAAAAACACTTGGCGTAATGCAGTTCATTTATCCTCATGATAGATACCCAGTGGGGATACAATTTTCCCTTTCGTAGGTGGAGAAACTGAGTCCAGAGGTGTGGGATGATTCACCAGTTTTGCCCTCTTATCGGGCTGTGCTGGGATTGGCTCCCTTGCGTTATGGGTGATGAATAGCAGGTGAAATCTCGGTGGCGTGGACAACATGAGGTGGCTCAAGTGTGATTATGAAATAGATCCATCACTTGCCTGCCACTTCCCTTTTTTTTTTTTTCCTTTTTGGACTCTAAGTCACTGTGTTTCTATGGCATTTCTCCGGGATATATTCATGAATGGACCTTTGGAGCCCCCACACAGACACACACACACACACACACACACACACACACTTCAATTTGGTCACACCTAAGAGGCAGATAAAGCTGAAGTGAGCCTGCAAAAGGATCTGCAGATAAAAAGTCCGGTATCTGGGCAGGTAACACCCAATTACAACAGAGCAGTGTTGACTTACACTTTTCCTTATCGGGGGAATCAGGTATTTGTGTAAATCAGAAAAGGATTTGAAGGATACCAGTTCATTGGCGTCTCTAGCCAATGGACAGGTTTGGTTAAACAAAATATATATTCTCCTTATCTACAGTGGCGACTATCGGCCCACAACTCCCATCTCTCCTCTACTCCCTCAAGCTCTATAAAAACGATGGCCTTATCTAGAGTTTGTAATAGCTTCATGTCTAGCAGGGGCTCTGCTAAAATAACTCTGGCAATGCGCAACTCAGACCCAGCCCAAGTCATTCCGGCAGGCTGATGATCTTCCCTTATCTCCAATTGTCTTGGCAATAAATGTCTTTTTCTGAAGACACTTGTTTAGACTACCCCAGGGGAAGAGAACAGGTACCATCTCTCTTGCTGGGAGACGTCTCTAAGCGCTGGAGTCTCACCAACGGGCCCACCCGTTCCAGGGGGTTTGAGGACCACAGGGAGCTGCAGCAGGAGCAGCTCTCCGCCAGGACAGGTTGGTTGCAAACCTTCCCAGAAAGGAAAGGTGATGCCAGTGAAGACCGTGGGAGCACTGGGCAAAGCAGGATGTCTTCGGTAGGGTAATAAAGAAATAAAGATGGGGGCAGACAGAAAGGTGAAGGAGGTCAAAGGAAGGAGGCAGCTTACGTGAGGTATGAGGAAGCTGCTGCCATTTTGGTGCCACTTGTTGAAATAATGATGTCCTCTCTAGCGATCGTGGGTGTCAGACGGGAGATGAGTAGGGTCCACGGTGCCGGGGCGCAGAGGGGCAGGAGGGCAGTCGCAGTCCTGCTCTGCTTCTCCACCCCCACGGACTCACTAGGCTGAGCGGGAAGCTGGGGCATGCTGATCGGCCTGGGATTTGCCTTTTCTCTCTCCTCCATGCCCTTACTTTTCAGGTATAAATAATGAGCCGATCAGAGTGAAGAAACTGAGAGTGGCCTCCGTGTTGCCCAGTTGAACATCCTGTAAGAGCTTGCACAGCAGCTCTCTCTGCACCCTCAGAGTAGAGCCAATCTCAAGCTCCCAGCCCCTCAATGAAACAGACGCCTCGGTCTCCCGGGGTACCCCCTTCAGAATTGTGGGAGAATCTGCATCTTCCCTCCAACTATTTAGTCTGACCTTCCCTTTCTTAGCTTTTTTTTTTTGCAGCTTTTGGCCAGGGCTGGGTTTGAACCCACCACCTCCGGTATATGGGCCCGGCGCCCTCGTCCTTTGCGCCGCAGGTGCCGCCACCCTTTCTCAGTTTTGATTTGCATTTACCTAATGACTGGCGACGTCTTTCCATGTGCCTATTGGACATCTGTATATCTTCTCCAGAAATGTCTTTTTAAGTCCTTTGCCCATTTAAAAAATCACATTTTTGGTGGTCGTTCAGTTGTAGGAAGTTTCTCAAATATATTCTGAACATAACCCATTATTGGCCGTACGTTTCACAAGTCCTTTCTCCCATTCCACAGGGGCATTTTCAGTTCTTTGATATTTTTCAGTTTGATGCTGCCCAATTCATCTGTTTTCTTGTTGTTGTTGCCTGTGCTTTTGGGGTCGTCTTTACTTAGTTTCCAAGCCATTCTTTTTGGTTTATAAGGCACCTGGGTCTTGGGTTGGAGAGACCCTCTCCCAGGTATCTGTGAGAAAGATGACAACACTTCCATGTCCCAGGAGTGTCCTCTCCCGCCAGCCCAGGGCAGCATTTGAGGCTCATTCTGGGCCTTTGTTTCATCTCTGCTCAGTCACCTCAGCTTTATTTCAGTGTGTGTCTTCATCTTTCTTCCCAGGGCCACACTTTTCTGCATTGTGTGGCCTCCTGTCTTCCTGAAAACTAGACTGTGGATGACTCCAGTGTCCTTGTGGTGTTAAACGGTCAGACTGAGGGACACGGCTGGTCTTGGAGAGCCAGGGCCAGGGCTCTCCCTATGAAGGGCTCAGACGGTAGGAAAAGCAGAGCATTGCAGCCCTGTCCCCTCCCTGGGCCCACATTTCCCAAGATGTGATAGATAGATAGATAGATAGATAGATAGATAGATAGATAGATAGACAGACAGACAGACAGACAGACAGAGACTGTAACTGCTTATTACTCCCCTGTGGAGGAGGCAGACCCTTCTGGTAATATCTGGGTCAAAATTTACTTTTCTTCTTCAAGGCTGATTCTGATTTGGGACTCTCTGAACCCATTCTCAAAAGTGAGCTTCTGTCTCACTTTAGATAACAATCAGCCTGTAATCCATTTATTTATTTAGAGACAGAGTCTCACTTCGTCCCCCGTGGTAGAGTGCCGTGGCATCACAGCTCACAGCAACCTCCAGCTCTTGGGTTTAGGTGATTCTCTTGCCTCAGCCTCCCGAGCAGCTGGGACTCCAGGTGCCTGTCACAATGCCTGGCCATCTTTTTTTGTTGCAGTTTGGCAGGGGCCAGGCTCAGCTCGAACCTGCCACCCTCAGTATGTGGGGCCGGCGCCCTACGCACTGAGCCACAGGCACTGCCCAATCCATTTATTTTTATTATGAAAAATTCTATTGTAACTATGAGGTAAATGTATATTCCCTGGAAAAAATTTGGAAAATACAAACATACAAAGAAGGAAACAGGAGCCGTTCCTAAAATCCGTGTTTAGACGTCGCCGCACACTACACCCATGATTAAGGGACAGGCAGGCTCGAAACCCGACGGTTGGGCAGATGACACCGCTCCCTGTGGGTCTGAGCTGGCTGCTGTCCGGGGGTGCCGGCCTTTTCTCCTCTCCGGCCTCCTGCACCGCCCACTCTTGGCTTCTCAGCTCACGCAGAGGGCAGAAGCCCCCGAGCGCTCCCACCCTGCGTCTGCCCCAGCCTAGCCGTGCCTGCCTGCTCTTCCTCGCACCCTGCTCTGACACAAGGCCACTTCCCTTTGTCCTCTCGGCCGAGGCTCCATTCTGCCTGCACGCTCAAGGACACTGCTCCAGCTGTCCTCCCCTCTCCTCTGACTCATCCATTCTTTTTCTCCTTCTGGATCATTCTTGTCACTGTAAGACACAGTACCATTATCTCTTCTTCAAAAACAAAATTCTCCCTTACTTAATGCCACATTCCCTTGAGGGAAGGAAAGAGGCCTGCGACTTCCACGCGGGGTAAGGGGGTGCGTCCAGCTGCAGCTCAGACATACATGCCGAGTTCTGAGGGGTGAGTCTGGGGGTGAGTAAGGGGGTGCGTCCAGCTGCAGCTGAGATGTACGTGCCGAGTTTTGAGGGGTGCATCTGGGAGTGAGTAAGGGGGTGTGTCCAGCTGCAGCTGAGATACAAGTTAGAGGGGTGATTCTGGAAGGGGAAGCTGGGGCCAGGGTTTTCATGGCCCCATGAGCTCCCTGCAGAAGACACAGAGCTATTTGGGGTTTCTGAGGCCAGGGAAGGTTCTAGAATCGCCTTGCCAGGGTTATCCCGGCAACAGTGAGGAGTTGGGGAGAGCTCCTGGGAAGTCAGTGCCCCAGCTAGGCGAGAGAGGCGACCATGCTTCAGTGGGGGAGGTGGCCGCAGAACAGACCGGAAGTGCCCTGCCTGACACGGGGTCTCGCAGGCATTTTAAAGACATGGAAATAGATTGGACAGAGGGAAAAGTAAAAAATCCTCCAGCAGCAGGACCACGTCTGCAGAAGTGGGGTTCTCGCTCTCTCTCTCTTTCTCTTCTAATGGGCCTGAGAGGAAAATGAAAGGGCATCTCCTCATTTGATTTCTGAAATGTGGAGGTGGGAAGCATGTTCTGGAAATGAGGCCGCCCCTGCAGAGAGGGGTGGAGTCACGTGGCCGCTGGTGGTGGCCACAGGTCTGGGTGGCTCCCCGGGGAGCAAAGAGTAGGCTGATCTGCCACCCGAGAGGCTGCCTGAGGACTGGCGTGCTTCCCTGGGCTTCACGGTGCCCATTGTGCTCCGGAGGAGAGATGTGGCGGGCGCGTCTGAGATAAGACCCCGAGTTTTATTCTCCTTCCTGTACAATCAAGGTGAGAGGGTCCCACAGAGGAGGCTTTCCAGAAGAGCAGGGCAGTGTTTGGGGGAGGGAGAAGGACTTCAGCAGCCTGGGCTGGGAAGGCTGCTGGGTTTGGTGGGGACTTGGGGCAGTTCTGGGTGGTAACAAGTAACAAGGTGGCCTGGAGTCAGAATGGGGGAGAAGGTCAAGGGAGGGTTACAGAGTGGCCTGGAGATGACATTCCCATGGGAGGAAGTCCTTCTGGGAGCAGCAGGACAGGGCTCGGAGCTGAGGCTCTTGAGTGCTGCAAGGTCCCCTGGGCGTGTCCCTTTCTCTAGGTGAAAGGTGACATTCTTAATTCTGAACTTGGAAAGGAGGTGCCCTCCGAACCTCTCCCTTGGAAAGGGAGCACCAACGGTCAGCTGGTTATTTATTTCTTTCTGATCCTATTGTTTTATGGGGCCGTAAATGAGCCTGCAGGGAATTAATAAAAAAGGTGGAGCCCAGGCAAACAGCAGAGTCCGTGCCCATGTGGCACTTGCGGTCTAAAGGTGCACGTGTTGCAACCCTGTGCTGCCGGGTGCACAGGAGGGCAGGGCGGAGCTGCCCTGGGCTGCCTGGAACCGCCAGGGGTCGGGAGACACCGTGGCCTCTACCCTCAAGGAAAGGCCGAGAGAAGGGGTCCTCCCAGGCAGGAAGGTCATGCAACTCTGGCAGGTCATGGGAGCAGCTGGGGTGAAACCGAGCAGCAGGGACCAGGAGTCCATCTCCTGTTCCTGTTTGGAGAAGTAGAGAGGAGATTTGGAGCCCCGGGACGAAGAGCAGAATAAGGCTAGCGAGTGCCAGGCTCCAGGGCAGAAGCTGAGACCAGCCACCCCCAGGAGGCCGCGGGGTGTCCGGGTGCCCTCCCTGAGGAGGTGATTCTGATTAGAGGAAAAGCTTGGGCAACTCTTCCCAGGAAAAATCCCCCCCAATAAAGTTAGTGAAAAGTAATGTAGGCTTGGTGCCTGTAGCTCAGCGGCTAAGCCGCCAGCTACATCCACTTGAGCTGGTGGGTTCAAACCCAGCCTGGGCCTGCCAAACAACAATGACAACCACCACCACCACCACAACAACACAAAAATAGCTGGGCCTTGCGGTGGGTACCTGTACAGCTACTTGGGAGGCTGAGGCAAGAATCGCTTGAGCCCAAGAGTTTGAGGTTGCTGCGAGCTGTGAGGCCATAGCACTCTACCGAGGGTGACATTGTGAGACACTGACTCAAAAAAAAAAAAAAAACGAAAAGAAAAGAAAAGAAAAGAAAAAAGAAAGAAAAGCAATGTAGATGTTTGGGAACTTGATTGAGTCACGGAAGATCTGGGAGGGCTGGAAATGAAAGTGCGGGCCATTCCCATAATAAGGGCTCAGTGGAGGGGGCGTCCATAGGAGAAAGGCCAAGGTGGGTTTGTCATGGTGCCCTAGCTCAGGCCAGTGGGCATTAGACTTCTTAGTGGAGAAGGGGCACCTGCCAGGCCACTCCACTTGGTGCAAGGAGTCTTAAATTCCCTAGATCCAACCCTGAAGACGCTGCTAAGTGAAATAAACCAGGCCCAGGGGACTGTACCGAGGATTCCATTTATAAGGGGTCCCTGGAGGACTCAGAGTCATAGAGACAGAAAGTAGAATGGGGGTTTCCAGGGACTGAAATGGATGCAGGCGTTTGGGTAGGACCACAGCCTCTGCCCTCAGGAGTCACTGGAAGATGGTCTCCTCCCTGGCAGGTGGCCGTGGGCAGGGAGCAGGATGGGAGGGGCCCAGAGGAGGCTCCTTTGTCCTGAGCAGTAAGTGGAGGGGGCTTCTGGTCGGGGGATGGGACAAGCGGGCAGAGGACTCGGCCTCCTTGTCTGTAACGAGGACTTAGGACACCTTCCTCACCTGGTCCTCGTGACACAGTCCTCCAGTCGGCCTGTGGCTTAGTCCCCTGGCCTCGCACCAGGTAGGGCTCCCCTGGAGGCTCCTCAGGGGGGTTTCTGGGGGAGGCTGTGGGGCGTGGGAGGGGCTCCCGGGGCTGGTGCTCCCACCCGTCCACCCAGCTTCTCTGTGTGTCCTGCCCACCCTTCCTCACACTGCCCCTGCCCCCTCTGGGTGGTTGTCCTCTTCTGCTCTCCTCTGGGGACACTCTCTTTTCCCATCCCAATGCATCACGGCCCACTGTGCATGAGGCCAACTGTGAAGGTTGGGGTGGAAGCATAGAGGGGGGTTTGCCCCTCAGGACAGCACAGCCAGCATTAGAGGGGTGCTGGGGCCACGCTGCCTCTTTCCCCTCACCCTCCTCCTTCTCCTCCCTCCCCCACCTCTATTTCCTTCTTGCTGGGTCACCTAGAAACTCGAAATTCCTTTCACTTTATTACCATGGCAAGGCAGCTCCCTGGCCACGGTTGGTGGGGAGGTCACTGCTCACCTTTCTCTTCTGAGAGGATCTGGGGGTGACTTCTAAGGGGAGAAAATCACACAGGTGAAGACTGGGGAGACACAGGGGAGAGCTCCGTGTTTGTCTGCCCGTGGGGCTGGTGTGGGCCTGGGCGACTGTAAGCAGGGACAGTAAGTGTCCCAGGGGACTCTCACATCTGTCCTCAGCTCTGCCACAGGACAGGAGCTGGACTAGCTTGCAAAGCCTCAGGGATGGTGTCCCCAGAGTGGAGGCTGAAGCCCTGCCCTGAGTACCAGAGGGTCGGCTGTGCAGAGGACACCGAGCCTGAGTTTGTCACACACTGGCTTTGGGTGCAGGTGAGCGATCAGCACAGGCTCCGGGTTCTGCCTCATCTGAGCTGGTGACTTGGGAATTTAGCCCCTCTGGGCCCCCTGCGAAGATAGCCACAGTAAGAGGCCACCTGCTGGGGGTGTTGGGAGGACTAAGTGGGATGCTCTGTGCCTACATCCCTCCGCAGAGCCCAGCTGCTGTCCCGCTGCCGGGAGGATCAGCATGCCGGGAGAGGTCAGCTGGCCGGGAGATGGGTACGTACATAACCTCGCCAAGCTCGCGGTGCTCACGGCCCACCTCTGTCTTGCTCCAGAGAACACTCAGCACATAGGTGTCACTCCGCACCCCTCAGTTCCGCCTGCCTCCCCACAGGTGGCCAAGGGAAGCGTGGGGTGCTGGCTCCACAGTGCTCTGCTTAGGACCCAGGGGAAGACCGCTGGGGGGACTCTGGCAGATGATTCCCGAGGTGGTTGGACAGGGCTGGGGTCAGGCTGCTGGGTCCTGGAAACATTGTCTTTCTTTTTCAGCCAGGGGTGGGGTAGTGGGGGAAGAATGTTATTACCATAACCAAAAAGACATACCTGGGGCTTCCCAGGGAGCAGGGCTGCTGTCCCAGCCCCGGTGAGCCAAGATGCTCAGTCAAGTTGAGGAGACAGTCCCCTGGAGGCTCTGTCCTACAAATGTCCAGCTGCTCTCCCTTGGAGATTCTGGTCCAGTAAGTCTGAGAAGGAGACCAAGAATCTGATTTAAAGCCAGACCTCAGGTTGTTCTGATCCAGCCAGTCCACAGTTCGTTTTCTGAGAAATGATGAAATAGAGAATGAATCACAAAGCCTTGGGGGTCATCCCTAACCCTAACCCTACGACCATGCCTGTTTATGCTGGTGGGGTCACAGCTCCGTGCTGACAGGGAACTGGCTAACTCCCGTCTTGGGAAGCCCTGTAGTAACAGCAGCGGCATTAGTGTTATTAATGGTAGTAACAGTAGTGGCAACATTAATCGTAGTAATAGCTAACATTTATTGGGCACTAATCGTGTTCAAGACACTGTTTCAAAAGCTCTGAATGTGTCATCTTAGTGTTAGTGCTTTAAATCACTTTCCTGCAGATGGACACTTGGTGTGAACTTAGCCCTTCTGCCCCAGAGCCACGTCCTTGGACAATTTACTTAAAAGGCCTAAGTTTCACATTTCTCCAAAGAAGATTTACAAGTGCAGAAAAAGCACAGGGAAAGATGCTCAAATTACTAATCTTTAGGGAAATGTAAATCAAAACCACAAGGAGATACCACTTCTGACTTGGATATTTGTCCCCTCCAAATCTCATGTTGAAATTTGACCTCAGAGTTGGAGGTGGGGGCTGGTGGGAGGTGTTTCAGTCATGGGGGTGAATCACTTATCAACATGGTACCCTCCTTGGGATAATGAGCGAGCTCTTATCTATTGGTTCCCATTAGATCTGTTGTTAAAAAGAGCCTGGTACCTTCTCCCTTCTCTCTCTTCCTCCCTTTCTTTCCCCATGATAGCTGCGTCTCCCATCTTCCCCCACGACTAGAAGCTTTCTGAGGTTCTTACCAGAAGCCAGATGTGCACATTTCCTGCACCGTCTGCAGAACCGCGAGTCAGATAAACCGCTTCCCTTATATCACATCTTCCTTCAGAGCAACAGAAACCAGACTGAGACAACTTCACACCTAGGAAGATGACTACGATCAAAAAAGCAGAAAGTCAGTGTCGGTGAGGATGTGGAGACGTCAGATCCCTGTGCAAAATGGTGCAGCCACTGTGGAAAACAGATGGAGGTTCCTGAACAATGTAAGCCTAGAATTGCCACCACAGTCCAACACCCTCACTCCTGGGTACATACCCAAAAGAATTAAAAGTAGGGTTTCGAAGAGATGTTCAGACACCAGGTTCATAGCATTGGTACTGGGAAGAGCTAGAAGGTGGAAGCCATCCAAGTGCCTGCTGGCGGATGGATGGTTAAGCAAATGTGGTCTATACATGAAATGAAATGGTATTCAGCCTTGAAAGGGAAGGGAACGCTGACACTGCTGCAATAGGGATGAGCTGTGAGGATGTTATCCCGGGCAGAGAAAGCTGTTCACAAAAGAATAAATATGTGGGGTGGGGCCAGTAGCACAGTGGTTACGGCCACATGCACTGAGGCTGGGGAGTTCCAACCGGCCCAGGCCTGCTGGACAACAATGACAACTGCAACAACAAAAAAGCCGAGTGTTGTGGCGGGTACCTGTAATCCTAGCTACTTGGGAGGTGGAGGCAAGAGAATCGCTTAATCACATGAGTTTGGGGTTGCTGTGAGCTGTGATGCCACGGCACTCTACCCAGGGTGATGGCTTGAGACTCTGTCTCAAAAAAAAAAAGAACAAATATGTGATTCCACTTTTATGAGACCTCAAGAGTAATCAGAGTCATAGAGACTGAAAGTAGAATTGGGGTGGCTCCAGGGGCTAGGGGTAAAGGGGATGAGGAGTCAGTGTTTCATGGGGACAGACTTTCAGTGGATGGTGCCGATGGCTGCACAACAGTGCGAATGGACTCAATGTCACTGAGCTATGTGTTTAAAATGATTCACATGGTACCATTTGCGTTACGTGTATTTTATTTACATAAGTTAAAAATGAAAGAGAGAGAACAAGTCCTAAGTTTCAGTTTCCTCGTCTCTAAATTTGGGAAAGATCCTCACCAGCCTCAGAGGGTGACGGTTGAGTTCGTGAGCACCTCTCGTGTTCTCAGAAAGCCACCCCGTCATACTCAGCAATCAGCAACACTGCTGACGACCGTGACGGTCATTACTGTCTCTCTGCTGGCCAATGTGCGGGGATTGTCAGTCCTCAGGCACGGCTCTCTGGGCCTCGGTTTACCCACACAGAAAAGAGGTGTGTGCGGGCCCCTCTCCATCCTGCGCTGGTGCTCCGCTCCAGCAGCACATTGGACCCTCCCCTCCCAGAGCCTGCAAGAGACATGGCTGTGGGTAGGGCTGGCGCCTCTACTCGGCAGCTCCTGGTGACACGGGGTAAACCACAGTGACCGGCCTGGGCTTCTCTGCAGGAGCATAACTCTGGCTTTTGGTGGGTCCTTCCTCTGAGGTCTGTGGCAAATGGTCCTGGTGAGCGTGCAAATAAGCGTGTGTGTGACTAGGTGCACGTACATCCACACGTGGGTGTGTCCGTCTGCGTGGGGGTGGCTGGGGACAGCTGGAGGTGGAAAGGCAGAGCAGCGTGTGCACAGAGGGAGGGGCTGCCGTGCTGAATGTCACACCCTTCATTCTGGTTCTTGGGGAAAAGGGACAATGGAGGCTTTACTTTACCGCACTATTGTGGATAGTAGCTATTTTTTTCCACCTTGCCTGCACACTGGGGAACTTTGTGAGTATATTGGGGCCTCAGGCTCACCCCAGAGGCCCTGATTTAATAGATCCCACAGTGGCCTGGACTCAGGACTTTTCAAAGCTCCCTTGGTGGGGGTTTATTGTGCAGCCGAGTTAGAAGCCACAGCTCGGTGGGGCTGGGGAGGAGGCTCCAGACCAGGCTTGCAGGGGCTGGGCCCAGTCCAAGGGCTGAGGACGCCTGTGTGATGAGGGAGGCTACCTGTAAGCTGTTTATTACCTGCTTCAATTACTGGGTAAATATTGACCAGAGGCTCTGCTGTCCCATGAGCTACCTGTTGTTTCCACGGGCACATCCCTGGCGCAGTGGGGGCAGAGGTGTCCGGTTAGGACTCTGGATGGCCAACACAGGGGGAAGGTTCTCCTGAGGGACACAGCGCCAGGACCCTCCAGTGGAGAACTGGGGTTTTTGAACAGGCATGTCGATGTACAGAAGGCCTAATGGTGGGGCCAGGCTGCATTTGGCTCGTCTGAACTACGGGGATTTGGGCAGGTTTGTTAACCTCTCGGAATCTCACAAGGACAACAATAGCTGTATGCAGTGTCACTGTGAGGGCAAGATGGCACCATATGTAAAGTACTCCGTATCACCAGGTGGGCACTCAGTAAATGGGGGCGTTTCTGTTCTCCTGGACCAGAGAGGCAATTGGTTGGCGGTGGGGTCTGTGGGAAGCTGCTTCTGTCCTTGTGCCTGTGAATCAGTGACAGCCTGGTGGCTCCTATAAAATGCTTAGAAGAGATTGAGCTTGGTCCCTTCCTGTCACAAGTGGAAGTCCGCCCCCTGCTCCAATTCATATACTGAAGTTCTAACACTCCACACCCAGAATGGGACTGTATTTGGGGGTGAGGTCTTTAAAGAGGTGAATGAGGCCACACGATGGCCCGAATCCAACCTCGCTCTTGTCCTTAGAAGAGGAGATAAGGACATAGACACAGGGGGGACAGCCACGTGAGGACCCAGGGAGAAGACGCCATTGCAAACCAGGAGGGAGGCCGCAGAGAGACCAGCCCTGCACCTGCTCTCGGACTTCCAGCCTCCAGAGGAAACACACCTTTGCTGCTGAAGTGTCCAGTCTGTGGTGCCCTGTCGAGCCAGCCTGAGCAGCTGAGACACTTCTCATCGCAAACCTGCTCCATGCACTTTCCTCCGGCATCTTCCAAACCCTTCAGTATCCCCCCCACCCAAGGAGCTTCAGTTGTGGAGTCCTAAAATCCCAGCTTTTCCTTCACTGTCCCCATCCGCAGTCCCCAGTGCTATCGGACCCTCTCCCACTGTGGGAGCCACACAGCCTGCTCTGGGCGTTCCTCCGCTGCCGGTGGGTTCATCAGTATCACACGTGATCCCTGACGGGGTTGTTTGTGTCCTCACGTGGCCACAGGTGCCTTCCCCCCACTGAGGCTGTGCGCCGGCTACAAGGAACAGGTCATGGTACCTGGAATGTGCCAAGTCACTCACACGGGTGGCCTCTGCGCCCACGGCCTGATCACTCTCTCTCCCTCCCCTGCCATCAAGCTTCACCCTTCTCAGTCGTATCACTGTTCTCCTCTTGGAAGCCCCCCGGCCTTCCCAAAGCACACTCGCCCTTCTCTCTTCCTTCTGTTCCTCCCAGCCATGCACACTGGTCCCTGTCACATGAGGTTTCGTGACACTCCGTGTGCCTTCCTTCCCACCCAGAATGACAGCTGATGCGATCAGGGCTGTGCCCTATTTGTCCTCATATCCCAAGCACCCAGTCCAGCATCCGGGACGTGGTTGGTGCTCAAGATACTTCTCAAATGAAGGGATTGCCCCATTGTTGCTGTTTTATGTGTCTTTTTCTCTTTGTAGAACTATGAAGATGTTGATATGGTTGTAATAAAGATTATGTGTGACTATAGAAAAATGAAGGGATTAAATGAATAGTTTACGCCAGATTTTTTTGGCTGAGGCTGGGTTTGAACCTGCCACCTCCGGTATATGGGGCCAGCACCCTACTCTTTTGAGACCCAGGTGTCCCCCACCCCAGATTTTTTTTGACAAATGCATCTGTCCTGTGTACTGTAGGACATCTAGCTACATCCCTGGCTTCACGGCAGGGCTTCTGCAAGTTGTCATTATCCAAAATACAGCAGACCCTCCACAGGTGACCCAGTCCCTGCACTGACCACCTCAAGTTGACCTAATTTTCATAGACTGGATATGCACCATGTGTACACCCAGTGCTGCAGGCCTAATGCCTCTGTTGATCACCTCTGTGGGTTGACTAGTTTGTTACTATTCCTTGGTCAGCTTACAGAGGTTTTACTGTATCTCTAGAGATTGTCAAATGTCCCCCGAGGACAAAATCCCAGGCTGAGATCCTCCAGTGCAGACCTGAAGCTCCTGAAGTAACACTGTGGGTCCATCCGAGAGGCCTGTGACGTGCAGATTTTATTGGAGCACGAATCAGAGATAAACAGCAATTTTGGAGGCCCCATCCTAAAGTGGGTGCTGTTCAGAAGTGGGGCCACAGAAAGGGGTCCTTTTCTATTAGTAAGTCTGGGAGAATTTTGCCTTGCATTTTCTATTCAACTGGGGGCAAACCCCAAAGGAGAAGATACACTTTCCCCCCCAAGCAGAGGCCCTGACAGCTGATGGGGTTACAGTTTTCAGAAATTGAGTTGACCCCTGTTCCACCTCCCTCCAGTCAGATCCTTTCTGATCCTTAACTGGTTTTCTCTGAAATCACTTTTTCCCTGAAGCTTTCTGAACCCCTAGTGAGCATCCATGTTCTCAAAACGCATTGCGCAAACCTCCCTTTACAGGGACCATCCACAAGTGTCTGGGACACTGAGCATCCTGCCACCCAGCACTGTGGCTTCAGGAAGTCCCCTCCCGCATCAGTCCTGGGCCGTCTGGTGGCCTCTTTCCATGGAATGAACAGGAAACATTTCTAACCTCCCTTCCCTCAGTTTCTGCTTCTGTAAAATGGGTGAACTAGTTCATCATGAACATGAACTAGTGAGAGCCTGGTGATGCCAGCTGGTGTCATTCTCACAGGCCATGGCCCAGAGCACTCCCGTGTAGGGACCAGGGGGCAGGATAACCTACCTTTTCTGATATGGAGCAAAATCCTGGGCAAGGAAGTGCCTCTCACCCAGGGAACGAGGCCAGGCCCACAAACCCTTCTTTCCAACCATATCACTGTCCGCTGTTGGCCACTGCTAAAAATCACATTCCTTCAAAAAGGCAGAATATTGGGCCTTATCAGTAGAGTTGCCAGATAAAATATAGAATGACCAATTAAATTTGAATTTCAGATAAACAGCAAATAATTAATTAGCATAAGTATGTTTCAAGTGTTGCACAAGACATACTAAAAATTGTTCACTGTCTGAAACGCACTTTCGACTGAGCATCCTATATTTATTTATTTATTTATTTGCAGTTTTTGTCTGGGGCTGGGTTTGAACCCACCACCTCTGGTATACGGGGCCAGCACCCTGCTCCTTTGAGCCACAGCCTGATGTGCTGCCCTGAGCATCCTGTATTTATTTTTTTTTTTTT